>VMDO01014976.1:0-52719 GCA_007922755.1 Pedetes capensis | reverse complement strand
GACCCTCTGTACAACAGGGGAAACACTATTGTCAGTGCTTCTCTGCTGTTCATAGGGTTTTCAATGGCAGATTGATTTTTGGGAGGGGGTTGCTAGGTCCTTCTCCCAAGCCTACAGCTTCTGGTGTTCCCAGGCGGTCTCCCATCCAGGTACTAACCAGGCCTGACCCTGCTTAGCTTCCGAGATCTGATGCCACAGGGCTATGGCTGCAGGCTGGAAGACATTATGTTAAGTAAAATAAAGCAAGTGGAGAAAGACACATACTACATGATTTCCTTGTGGAATCCAAAACAAATTGATCTCATAGAAGTTGAGCATAGGAGCTAAGGTAATTGGGGGAGTTGAAAAATGGGAAGCTGTTAATTAAAGCATTCATAATTGCAGTTTAGTGGAATAACATTAAAGAGATTTGTGTGTGTGTGTGTGGTACTGGGGGACTGAACCCAGGGCTTTGCAAGTGTGTGATACTGGGGAACTGAACCCAGGGCTTTGTATAAGCTTTGCAAGCGGTATACCACTGAGCTGCACTCCCAGCCCCTTTACTACTTATTTTTTCATTTAAGTTACACAGGTTTCCTCTGCCCTAAAACTCATGATCCTCTTTCCTCTGTCTCCAGAGTCCATGGGATTACAGGTATGCATCACAACACCTGTCTTGATTTGTTTGCTTTTATTGAAGATATGGTATACCACTTTTTTGAAAATGTCTATGTAGACATTTCTTCATATTCCTGAAAATCTAGAGAGTTTCTGTTTTGTTTAATTTTCATATTAATTTGCTATTCATATTTTGTCCACACATTGGGAATAGTTCTGATTTACTATTACCAAGGAACAAAGAAAATAAATCCACAATTTCATATTGTCCACTCATGTGTAATATATTACTTGATATACTAAGGCAATCTCTTCTGTTAGTGAATCCCCAGTTTAGTGAGTTTATATTCTTATGGATATAGGTTAGGGTACAAAATAAGAGTTTATAACAAAGAACATCAAATTTTGGGATTAGAACTAAAAATGGAGTATTTAAAGAGAAATTTTCTGAGTAACTTTGGTTTTCCAACTTAAGTGGCTCCAGCCTGCACTTGATTGAAACATCAGCATTAATATCTCTTTTTGTGTTTCTCTTTGGGGGTTTATGATATACAAGGGTTTATGATATACAATCTACCTCTCTTTATTGTCCTGCATTCCCTTTTTTTATAGAGTAATTTTCTGGTTTTATAATTATTTATTGAAAGTTCAAATTTGTCATATTGTCATTTTATTGTGTTTTTCTGTGATGCCTTATCAATTACGGCTATTCTGAAACAGATAATTCACAAATATGAATGATATCTTTGGTCTAAAATCAGACATGGTTTCCATGTAGGACCTTCCAGGTAAGAAATGGATCTATCTGGGCACAAGTCTTTGAGTATAATGAGTAAAAAATCCTTAAGACCAATACTACCTAAAGGCCAAGCATTTTGGATCTGGGATTTTTGACCATAACAAATTCTTGCACTTTTATTTAGAAGTATGTTCTTTCTGGGCGTGGTGGCCCACTCCTCTAATCCCAGTGACTTGGGAGCCTGAGGGAGGAGTATCATGAGTTCAAGGCCAGAGGTAGCCTATGGAATTTAGTGAGACCCTCTGTCAAAATAAATAAATAAATAAAAATAAAAATTAGGCTGAGACATTGCTTAGTGGAATTACACTTACAAATACATGTGGGGCCCTGTGTTGAGTCCCCATAAAATACCACAAAAAGATATGTTCCTGATTATTATGAGTTCATGTTTAATAGTGATGAATATTTTATGAAAGGAGCCTGGAAAATATTACTTTGTGAATGAATATATGTTATATATTGTATTATTTTCAAATTTGATGTGTCAGAACTCAAGACATTGTCTTACTTGCTCTTATATTTCTGGCAGGCATCATGAGCTCAAGAAACTTTCCAAGATTCTGTGATTAACTATTTTCCATCTTTAAATTAATCCAGCATCCCTGGGCAGCCATAGCTACTAAGGGGGCTCCTGGAAGTGGTAACATAATCTGTATTAGCATTTTCAGATAATCCTTAACGATTTTGTATAATAACTGATACCTATCTAGTTTCCTAACATTAGTTCCCTCAGAAATGTCCTTCTTCCCATTTCTTATTCATAATGTCAGCTACTTTTATAACAGCTGCATTTGAAATGTATTCATCTTGTCATAAAAAGCAAATGTACCATCTACTGATGAATCTAAGACAGCAAGGCGGTTTGATGGTATTCAGAGACCATATCATGCTTCTTTTGAGATGTCTTTGCCATCAGAAAATAATGTGAATAGTCTGAAAAGGTTCACTGACAAATCTCTAGCCTGTTACTGAAATGTAGTTTATCTCTGTGTTCATATTGATTTTCATAAAGACAGCTGAAGTTTGAAATATATTTACTACTTAGATTTTATACTTCTGTAAAGACTGTAAGTATAACTCAAAAACTTTTCAAATCTTAATTGACACATTCTGAAAATGTATTATTATCATGAACTTTAAGTATGATTTCAAATATAATTCAGGAGAATTACGTCTTATATATAATTTTTCTCTGTGTTGCATTTCTACAGTGAGAAGAAGAAATCCAAAATGGTGAAATAAAGTTTTAATCTTTATCTGACAGTTTTCAGTCTTCAAAATGATAGACAAGGAGAAAAGCTCTTGAGTTGACATTTTAGATTTACTCCCAGAAATGTGACAATTATTAAAATATATATATATATGTATATATACATATATATACATGTATACATATATATACATATATAAACATAGAAATAGCAAAGGCTTTATTATTCTGTACCCCACCAACATTTGTTAATAAAGGGGAAATATATTTTATCTTACTTATTATATCTATACAAATTGTGAATGAAATAAATTAATCTATAAAGCTTCAAATTATACTCAGGTGTTGGTCCATTGTGATGATGAATAGAAAAGTTCTTCAAAATAGTGTCTGCTTTTTTGTTTCCTGTGATTATCTTTCCCAAAGCACACTCTTAGAAATGAATTGTATCTGTAGGATTCATTTTGCCCATGGTGCAACATAATATTTTATAAAATCTCAATTCATTATATTAAATATACTTTGATTTTAAAAATACTCAAGATATCAAGAAATCTAACTACTCTCATTTTAGCTTCCAAAATCCTATTGTGCATTGACTAAAACATAATATGTAATAAATCACCATAAATGAATGAAAGCAGATTGGAAAGAAGAAAGAGGTTAAGATGTCTTATTATGTGTTACAAGTCAAAATAAATCTTTTTCCCTTCTAGAGTTTTTAGAAACATAACTGTGTGAATGTCAAATGACAGATGATTTGGGGCAAATTTTCAGGAGAGGGATAACATCATGAAGATCTTGAAGCTAGTACACAATTTGACATATGAGAACATTTGTAACCATGATAGCTTCTAGATATCCAAGATAATCATGGAGAAAGATAAGCCCAAAACTGGAATGTGGAAGGAAGAACGAAGGCTAGGTTAGGACTATCAAACTTTCTTTACTTACAGGTTAGCCAGATTGATACTTGCCATCTGTTATTTGTTGCTGGAAGGCTCAAAAGTAAGGTGATATTTTTCTGAATTTGAGGTGCTACTATTAACTTCATATGTTTTTCAAGTTATATTCTCAAATTCTTTCATCTTTTCTGGTTTCCAAAGCAGTATAAGTATTAATTAAAGGTCACAAAATCAGTAAACTTTAACTTTAACGTATTAAACTTTACTCTTCATTTTCTGTTTTTATTCAATTGCAACCCCCTGTAATTGTGATTATAATCAAGAAGTGTCTCCTCTCTTATTGAAAGGGAGTTAATTTCTTTTGTTTTTTCATTTGACTCTATTATAGTCATCATTAACACAATAAACTCTCCTTTTATCAAGTAATGTAACCACTGAAGGGTCTCCCTCCATCTGTAAAAGTATCTACATACTTCTTTGATCATTAGCCTCATATAAAATTATTTCTGAACAACTTCTTAATATACATTGTTGTAGTTAGGTGCTGTGGAGTCCTTGTCTGACTCATAGTGACCCTCATAGGGTTTTCAATGGCTGATTGTTTCAAGATTGCCTTGGGAGGGGATTTCGACATCCTTCTTTCATTTTTGTGTTGCTGGGAATCGAACCCGGGACCTCAGAAACTGCAGAACTGTGCTCTACCAACTGAGCTAAATCCCAGCCCCTCTCAATATATGCCTACTGCTTTTTAAAAGTATAAAATGTTAACATAAAAATAAATAAGTAACAGTACCTAAATAGTATTATGACTGCAGCCGTACCACTATGCCATTCCATTCCGGCAGATCTTGGAAGCTAAGCAGGGTCAAAATGTCTAACCTGGTTAGTACTTGGAAGGGAGACCACCTGGGAACACCAGGTGCTGTAAGCCCAGCACCCCACTCCCAAATAACAATCAGCTATTGAAACCCTATGAATAGCAGAGAAGCAATATCAACAGTGTTTCGCCTGTTGTATGTAGGGTTGCTATGAGTTGGACACCAACTCCATGACATCTAACAACAACAGAATAGTGTTAGGTCTGAGCAGTGTTAGATTACACCATCACACTAAGCCATATGTGAAGCAAAAGGCTTTTATTGTAAACACCTTGGTGAAGGTTTGCTGGTACTACTAAGAGGAGCTGCCTGCTGTGGGAGAGTTATTCTTATAGGTTCCGTTGGGTAAGGGAGAAGGGGTATAGGAGGAGAAGGTAGCTTCTGCAAAAGAAAAGCTGGCTGATGCAATTCTACTAACTTCTTGCCTCAGACTTCTTGGAGCCTAGTAGTCTTTCACCTTGGGCACTGCTGCTCAAGATGTTTCTCTTGCTGAGGTAAGTCATCTTTTTCTCTTAGGAGTTGTTTGTGGGTAACATGCCATGGGGTTGGGACCTTACAAATAGAATCTCTCCATTTTCTTTTCTTCCTCTATATCGACTTTTATTCTTTGCTTACCATTGCCCTCTCATTCCAACAGTGTTAGGCAGCTAGCTTAGGCACTAGCAGGCAAAATAGAGGAAAAGGAGATTGAAAATGATTCCTGCCATTTGTTGGCTATGATAATTGAAGCCGTATACATCTCTGAGGACATTGGAAGGACATTGTCTAGTGAGTCCCACACCTTATCCAAGCCATTGAGCCATTTACAAAACAAAGAACCTAGGGCCAAGTCACACTAGACACCCAGAGCTGGGCAGCCAGGGCTGATGTCACAGTGGGCATGAACTAGTTGGAATAAAACTAGACAGAGCATGCGCCCAGGCTCTCTCTTCCACTTTTCCTTTCTCCTCCTCACATCTGCTCTACTCTTCTTTTTTCAGCAAGCACCTGGACTCCTCACCCTTCTCTTGGGCCCACCATCTTCTCTAACCAAGACACTTTTCCTTCTAAAAGGCTGCTTAACTCTTGCTCTGTCTGACTTCTTTACCTTCCCTGGTGAATCACCCAGATAACACAGGTTTTTCCATTTCCTTTCCAGGTTTAGCTAAACTCCAGGAGCCTCAATGTTCCTTGCAATTATTCCTTGAAGGTATACTATCTTTATTAAACTTATCTATACTCTCTACTGTAACTTCTGTGTCAGGTGTAAATTCTTTTCTATGCTGAGTACAAGGACTAAGGCTTTGGTGCCAGATTTCCAGACCCACCTACCCAAACTCCTCCTTTCTCTACAGTAACAATAGTACTTTAAAAAGTCATGTTGTTTACTTAATTGAAATCTTTTAATAATTTTGTCTACTCTTACAGTAAAGTCTTAAGTTCTTCACGTAAAAATAAAGCTCTGCATTATTTAGTCCAATGCAGATTCTTTAACCATTCTCTATCATCCCTCTGTGTCTCTCTGTGTATTCTGATTTCAGTGTCTTTTATTAGTGTTTGGTTCTATAATGTTCCCATGTGCCACAAGGCTGTTTTTTGTTTTGTTTTGTTTTGTTTTGTTTCTTTCATTGTGTACTTTCTTGGAACCTCTAATCCCTATCTCACTCAGAAGTTTATCCACTCTGGCTCTCATCCAATAATAAATGTCCATGTTTCAGATCACAACTGAAATGTCAATTACTCACACTTGCCTTTCCTGTCCCTAGAGAAAGACAAGGTCAGTGTTCCTAGTCACTATATCCTGCTTTTTAAACTTTGCTTCATAATATAAGCACTACTTGAGTGAATAAAAGTTCCATGATATTGTGCTCTATTTTCTTCTTTCTTTCTTTCTTTTTTTCTTGGCACATTACCGCTGTAGTTGTGATCTTTGCACTGTACCCCAGAAATAATCTTAGGATATAGATTAAGGTTTTAAAAAACTCCAAAGGAAAAGGAATAACAAATAATTTATCTGAGTTAATATCCAAATTAAGGAGATGATTTGCAGGGCAAAGGAATAGATCTTGTCAGATACCAATTGAAAAATAACAATGACAGAACTTTGTGAAATAATATAAATTGAAATTTAAACTACAAGCAGTAATAAGAGCATTTCAATTTAAGAGTGAGTTCCCCACATAAACAGAAAGCAAATCAAGGGAAAATACTCAAAAAATAATTCACAAATACTTTTTGAAATGCCAACTGGGACATCATCAATCCATTTATTTTCCTTTTCCTTGCTTAGATTTTATCTACAAAGTCACGTGACATTAGAAAACAAAAGAAGAAACAAAAAGCCCAGCACTGTGTGGAAAATATAAAGGTTGACCTAAAAATGATAAAAACTTCACTAGAAGAAGATTTAGAACTGATTTACTAAATTTGTAGCAGTGCTTCTAGGAGAAATTGCACTAAACACCCTACTTTGGAGGTTTGGATCTATTAGGTAGCAGGGCAGGAAAGAGAGGAATGAATTCATTTTAAACAGTTTTGAGAGCTATGACTCATAGTGGAACAGTGCACCAATAGTCCAAGTTTAAATGCTGACACTCAGCCTAAAATAAATCCAAATGCAATATTATTTCTCCATTGCACTGGGGCTTAGTAGGTCCCCTACTTGGAACTTAAACATTAGAAAGCAGGCTAGAAATGTATCAGTTCCAAGAGTAGAGATCCAGCTTGGTCAAATCCAGTTATAGAAAAGTTGGCTTAAGCAAAATTACTGCATCAAAATGCAGGTGGATAGACTGACAGCTCCTTGTTAAAAAGTAAGTAAATAGATAGGAAAAATGAAAACAAAAACAAAACCCCACATCTCAGAAGTTATATGTAACTGAAAAGGAAAGAACAGAATTCAGAACTTACATTAGGTAGCATTAAAATGGGAAAACTACTCAGAAAGAAGTATTGTCGATTCAAGTAGAGCTTATATTATGAAGCAAAATTTAAAAAGCAGGATATAGTGACTAGGGACACTACTTTGGATCAAAATATATATTAGCATAAATATAGCTAATAAAGGAAGAGGAATACATTTCAGTTCATATTTGAATAGATTTTATGCAAACATGTACTGTATGTTACAAAATATGAAAATTGGATGGAAATATTTATGGGAATTCTTTCCATAATTTGAACAATATTTATTGAGCCCTGACTAAATAATAGGCATTTTAAAGTACAGGATTAAATAATGAAAAAGATAAATATACTCATTCCTTTTATAGAATTTTTAATTTAAAGGAATGTATCAACAAATGAATGTATAATAATTAAATGCTTATTCATTGGCAACAGATTTTTCTTTAAACTGATATATAAAATATAAACAAAAATGAAATGGCGGAAACTTCCAGGAAAGAAATGAACACAAAAAGTCATGAAAGCAAGAGGGGACTTGGATGTCTAAGGATCTAAAATAAAAGTCAGAATGGATGGACTATAGCATTTAAGAGGAAGGTGATAAATATGAGGGTAGAGAATCACAAAAAGATTATTAGCACATGACTTGGAATGTCAAGATAAGAATGTAAGAAAACTAAACATTTCTTTGAGGATTTGTGTAGGGGACCTTATCAGTTTGTAGAATGTAGAATGAACGGAGAAGAGACTTCAGTAAAGGCCAGGAGAATAGTTAGGGGCTGTTGTCATAATCCAGCGGAGAGATCGTATTATCCTGCACTTCAGCAGTTGAGGGGAATGGAGAGATGATAGATTTCAAAGATCTAGCATACAAAGGTGTCAAAACTTATAGTTGGTAGTAAAATGAGCTATGATTTGAGAATCATTTTCCAATTTTGTCTTTGTGGTTTACATAGGGAAACTTAGAAGATAAGCAGATTTGGAAAGGAAAGATCATAATTAATTGTAAACATACTGATTTCAATACTTTAATGGTAATAATTAGTTTAAAGTGAAAGACGGCAGAGAGATTGGTCACTATTTTGGAATTTTACATAATCAGAAGATGATAATGACACCTGTAGAAGTAGATATGATTATTCTATTTGAAAATTTAAAGTGACAAAGAAGAAAGGGACATCAACATTCAATAAACTAGAAAATGAAGAGCTCACAAGTGAAACTGAGGGAGGGATTCTTGTTATGTGCTGTTGAGCCAGGTCTGACTCATAACATTGAGTCCAGTACAACTCATAATGCCCCAGTGTACAACAGTACCATGCCTAGCATTATGTCACTGTACCATGCCTGGCATTATATCAATGCTTCTCCGCTATTTATAGGGTTTTCAATGGCTGATTATTTGGGGAATGGGTTGTCAGGTCCTTCTCTGGTTTGTGCATGGCTGCAGATTGAACGTAAGGCCTCAGAGTGTGCAGAGCAATCACTCTACCAACTAAGCTAAGCCCCAGCCTGAGGGGAGGTCTAAGAGGAGAAAAAGAGTGAAAAACTTGAAATGTGTGCTGCATAAATGCAAAAAGAAGTGTCATTCTCCATTAGCAAAGATTGCATGGTAAATGTTGCTGAGTGGGTAGGTTACTCTAATACTGAGATGAAGGTGTTTGGTAATCTAAAGGGACTTTGTTGTGACCATGCTTGGACCATGGACAGCATAGTTACTGCAAAACTTCATATATGTGTGTGGTGTACATATTAAAAGTGAACCTTTAATCTCACTATAATTAAACATATAAAAATAGATAATTTGAATAGCTAAAAAATTAGGGAAAATCAAAATAAGTGTAAAAAAATGAGGTGAAGCTGAGGTAAAGCTAGTAAACAAAAATTTGTGGAGTTTTCTTTATTTTGAGGTCATTGATTACAAATTTGGTCTGAGTTCAATATGAAGTGTGATTCTGCAACATTTCGGATTAGGGTATATTCACTAGAATAGGAAAATGAAAAAAGAGATAGGCATATATTTTCCTATATAAATTCATGTATGAGTTAATGACTTTTATAGAATTATATAATCTAAGTCAGTAACTTTTTTTTTCAGTACTGGGGTTGAACCCAGGGCCTCATGCTTGCATGCTTTCCAAGTGCTGTACCACTGAGCTGCACCCTCAGCCTATTTTCTCACTTTTTGAGACAGCATCTTGCTAAATTACACAGATTACCTCTGGTCTCGAACTTGCAATCTTCCTGCCTCTGCCTCTTGATTCGCTGGGATTATGGACATGCACCACTGTTCCCAGTTTAACTCACTAAATTTTAGCAGTAATTGTCAAAATGTTGATATTATTATTGAGTCATCTATTTATATGTCCTAAGATATAAGGGAGAGCTGGGATTTAGCTGAGTTGGTAGAGCGCTGCTCTGCAGTCTTGGAGGTCCTGAGTTCAATTCCCAGCACCTCAAAATGGGAGAAGGACGTGGCAACCCACTCCCAAGGCAATCCCGAAACAGCCATTGAAAACCCTATCAGGGTCGCTATCAGTAGGACTGGACTAGACGGCACCTAACAACAACAAGAACAAGATATAAGGGAAGGTATGGCTGAATGGCTGGAGAAACTCTGAGGAAAAATGGCTGTGGGAAACCTCAGCCATTTTGCAGGGGAAGGCTCCAGCACACTTCCTGCTATTTCCCTCACCTTAGGTTTAGACCCTGCCTACATGCCAGAGGTAGGACACACTGACATAGATTATAAATAACCCTCCCCTGTCTCCCAAGACTTTTGTTGATTTTCAAAGTATACTTTGACCCTCTGCCTCCCCTAACTCCTGAGAGTGCTTGGAATTACAATAACAGCCTAATAATAACAGCCTGAGATACTCCCTCGGGGCAGCAGTGCACCCAAGGCCTGGCCCCCTTGGTCTCCTTCACACAAACTCTTGGTGTGGAGTGATGATTATTTTTTTTCATCCATTGGCCCCTGCTGCCAAACAGTTGCAGCACTTAACCATTTGCTCAATGAAGTCATTATTGTATATGACAATAAAATTGTATAAAAAGCTTAGAGAAAATTTGTTTACTGATAATAACAGGCTGATAAGCATCCATTCTGCCAAAAGGAATTTTGAGTAATAAAAGCAAAAATTAAATACAGAGGATTTCCAAAATGTATAATCTTTCACAAAAGTTAATATTATTTGATCTGTCAGGACACTACTCCTGAAGACACTGATGCTCAGGTTGTATAAAAGTGCTATTAATCAGAATTATAAAAATGATGCATGATTTCTTAGATCTAATCAGTTCTATTCCATACTGCTAAGATAGATAAAATTCAATTAAAAATTTAAACAATCTTCTTGAAAGATATCCTTTGTAGATGGAGAAATTTACAAAATTTATGGATGGAATACCCATGTTGAAAGCCTACAAACTCTGCATGGAAAACATAGGCTTCAGCATTTTAAGTTATGTTTATTAAATAGCCATATGTTTCAAACATCTGGGATAGAGTCATGACAAGGAATCATTCATATTCCTATGTAATTTTACTGCTATTTTCAATAAACAACTCATCTGAAAGGCACTTTGATATTCCTTCCTTCCTTCCTTCATTCATCCATCCATTTTTTCCTTAAATACTTATTGAATTTCTCCTTTGTGCCAAGAACTGGGCTGCATGAAATTCTGAGAGTACAGCAGTTAAAAACTTTTCTCTATTTCTAATGAAGCTAACAAACCAATGAATAATGCAAGCTCATGATTTTGGGGTGATTGCCATGTGCCAAGCATTATGCTAATGCTTTACTAAATTACTTTAAAATTCTCATAGTAAATTTTTAAGTGGATATTAACTTTTATGCACATTTGCTTGTTTAGGAAAATGACATTTAGAGATACTAAATAAAATGTGCCCAAGTTCATATAGCTAGCAAACGTGAAGACTGTGATTTAAATCTGCGTGGTCAGAATCCTGAGCTTTCATGCTATAACAACTTCCATGTATATTATTTGAGGGCAGAACAAGTAGAACTTATGACTGTGATATATTCCCCCCATTCGTATTTAGGCAAAGTGAAGCAGCAGCATATTCTGAGAAAGGGGATTTGAGGTCATTTTTTGATGTGACAATTTTTAGCATAATGATATTAAGGGTGCTTAACTTTTTGTATTTTAATCTCTTTTTTCTAGTAAAATTTGAGAGGCAAGTACCATGGTGTATCCTTGTAATT
Organism: Pedetes capensis; assembly: GCA_007922755.1. Lineage (NCBI taxonomy): Eukaryota > Metazoa > Chordata > Mammalia > Rodentia > Pedetidae > Pedetes > Pedetes capensis. The sequence goes on along the minus strand of VMDO01014976.1, from coordinate 41,215 downwards.
CCAGTGTCTTGGGACTCTAAGGCAGAAGGATTTCAAGTCAAAGGCCAATGACAGCCAGTGCAACTCAAAGAGACCCTGTTTCAAAGAAAAATAAAAAATAAAAAATAAAGGTAGGTATGGCTTAGAGGTAAAGCATTTACTCAACATGTGTGAGGCCCTAGGTTCAACACCCCCAATATACTAGAAGATAATTTAAGATAAAATTTCCATAGCAATATTTTTTTACACAAATGATGTAATGGTATGTGTGAGATTGGGCCAAATAAATTGCAATTCAATATTAATTTAATAGCATAGGAAAAACTAGGTTCTAGTTAGTTCCTTCTTGGAAAAACCCATATAGGAATTTCAGAAGACTGGGCATTTGAATGGGGGAAAAACATTGAAAGGGGAAATTGAATGCATGTAAGAAAAACTTTTAACTTCCTATTTTGCTTAAGAATAGCCTCCAAATAATGATAAAATAGTCCAGTCATTGTCCAGGCCATAGGTTGCAGATGTCTACAAAACTCAAATTTTAATTGAATTTCTCTGCAGTCCAACCTGGGTGTGATATTTAGAGTTTTCTCCTGGGCTATATTTCTATGCTTTTTGATGTTTGGAGTGGATTTCTTGTTAGGATGATGTAATATCAGTCTTCTATGAAGTTCAGAGATCTATGCCATAGCTCAAAGCATTTTTCACCCTGCAGGATCAAATTAAAGATGAAAGGGGATGAAAGGAGAAATGCTCATTGAAATATAAATATTTCATCTTTATTAATTCTTAAAGCAAGTAAGATGAATTTTAAAAGGAAAAGGTGAATACTGTTATGTAAAATCTTGGTATTTCTGATGTGAATATTTTCTTTGCAGTTGGTGACTTCTGAAGTTAAAAAAAGAGTTTAGGCTTGAAAATTCATTATTTATGTTCTGAATCTTAATTGAGATGAATCTGTTTGCAATGTCTTTTTAATTAGTTTAGTGCAGACAGGATTATCTTAGATTGGAAAGCATTTGTGAGAAAAGTCTTTGAACAATTAACATTGCATGAATATAATGAAAATGTTTACAGAAAACAATAAAACATCAATATGCTTTCTCAGTGTTCTGTTCCTTTACCTTCCCACAATTGCTTACTTTCTCTTTTTATTTCTAAATTTTTATTGAAGACCAACAACAACCACAAAAGAACACCAACACAACAGTTAGTTATAAAATGGAAGGTCAATATCATTTGGGAAATTCGATTCATATTCTAATAAAGGTGCCTGTTTGAAAAGAAAGAGAAAGAACTCAGTCCTGTTTCAAACCAAAAGCATCCCAAAAATCTTTTCTTGAAGACATCACCACCGTGAACTGAGATTGTAAATCACATTGTCCATTTTCACACTGAGAAACCTGGGTTTTAAACTCTACAAGATGGAGAAATGATTCCGTCAGCAGCCAGTTAAAGAGTTGGTGTCCCTCGTTTGCCCTGTTGACATCTCTTTACAGATACTGAGCTCCCAAGAAAGAAATTGGCAAGGTGCAGGAGCAAAGTAAAGACTGAGTTTAAAATTTTCCTTTTGGGTTATAGCTCCTACAAATAGTAGGCTTTATTGAAGTAAAGATGAAACAATAATCTATATCATTTTATATATGAGATTTTAGTTTTTCAACTAGACCCTCTTTTCAATTTTTAAATTTTTATCTCATTATTAAAAAGCTTAAGGACATATACTTACTATATCTATGTTATTATGAATTTCATAAGTGCTATTTCATTATTTGCATTATAAAGCATGTACACAATGTGAGTTCAAGACTTTTAGAAATCTTTCTTATATTGTTAATTGATACCATACAATTCTAGTAATTTTAGTGACAGAAATTTCATGAAATTTACTTTGTAAATTGAATATATTGACTGGATGCTTTAGGGTACAGTGGTTCCAATGTTTGGTTCTAAGTTCACTTAGTTTCTCTACCATAGTTTTATTACATGTCATAACTAAAAATGGCAGTCCATAAAGCAGCCTAGAGCTAAATGAGAAAAGTACTTCATTGTTGCTATTTAATATACTAGGCTATTTACTTTTATTCCTTTCTATTTTCTACAGTTTTATGTAAAAAATTTGTTTTGCAAACTTCTGTAATGGGGCTCACAAAGTAAGTGAAATATATTGCATTTTGTGTTTTTAAGAAATAGATTTAAACCTGCTCATGCCTGTAATCCCAGTGACTCAGGAGGAAGAGGCAGGAGGATCACAATTTCAAGACCAGAGGGAGTCTGTGTAATTTAGTGAAATGCTGTCTCAAAAAGTAAAACACTGGACCAGGGGTGCAGCTCCGTGGCACAGCACTTGCAAAGCATGTAAGCTTGAGGCCCAGGGTTCAACCCCCAGTAAGGAAAAAAAAAAATTGATTTAAAACCACAGCAAAATTTCATCTAGGATCTTTGCTGGATGATTTTGAATATAATAGAATTTTTTATTTCCAAAATTAAATGCACAGATAAGACTTTTTATAAATGACACAGGTACATTATTTCTGGTAACAAAATTATTTAAAATGGAAAGATTACCAGGGATTTGTAAACTTTTGATAGACTCTTTAAAAATAGTTATTCTCTCATGTTTGCTAAAAAATCACTTTTGATTTAAAAGAGTAGATTAGAAGAACATTTTTATTTGCAAATATATCTCCTAGGATTTAGAGTGTTGGGGGAAATATCAGCATGTCAAAGGACACAGAACCCAAAATGAGCTGAATGACAAAATGGAGAGTATTGGATAAGATCCCAGAGAACAAATAAATATCAAAAAGTCTATACTGATGTAAATAAATAAATGAATAAGTTATACAGAAATACATAAATAAATGAGACAGAAGGGATATCTCTTTCTTATAGGACAATTCCAATTAATAATGTAAAAGGAATGAAGGAAAATTGAATTATCCTTAGGCATAAACACAGGGATAATTTTTTCACATAGAATTTGCTCACAAACTCAAAAATCAATAAGCAAAAATGGATAAAGGAAAAGGATATCTCTATATTCTTTTTTTTTTTTTGATCCTGGGGTGTTGAGACTAGAGTTTTATGCATACTTTGCGAGTGATCTCCCCATGAACTCCACTCCCAGTCCCTCTTTTATTTTTTATCTTGAGACACAGTCTTGCTAAGTTGAGCAGGCCACCTTTGGGCTCTAACTCAAGATCTTCCTTCCTCTATCTCCCAAGTTGCTGTGATTACAAGCATGGGCCACTGTGCTTGGTTCATATCTATATATTCTTGAAGCAAATTTGTTTCCATTATAAAGGGGAAAGAATAAAAATAGTAAAGAAACTGACATGCCCATTTTACCTGGGTGATCAAATTAAACATCATTTGTGATAAGACACTTTGTCATAATGTACCTGAGAAAGACTCTACATTACTTCTGTGGTTTCTTTGACAAAGATGCATATTATTTTAATCATTAGAAAATATTGGACTACCCCAAACTAACATTCATCCAAGACAGCAATCATGACAGGTAAGGAAACACTGAAGGACCGTTATAAATTGGAGGAGACTAAGGAGATATGAAACTGAAGGCGGGATACTGGATTGAAGGCTGGAACATAGGAATATTATGGTAAAATAGCAAAATTCAAATAAGGCCTCTAGTTTAATGCAAACATGTATTGCTTAATTTTGAGGATAGGAGATTTTATTTGAGAACATCATAGGAGTGCTTACACAAGCCTAGACGGTCTATTGTATTACATAACTAAGCTTTATGTTGTGTGTGTGTGTGTGTGTGTGTGTGTGTGTGTATGTGTGTGTGTGCATGTGTGTGTAGAGTATACAATATAGATCCTGTGTGCAAGATTTATCACTGTGTTGGAGGCACTGTGGTTTTAGATTACCTTCATTTTTTTTGTACTACAGCCTGTTGTCATACACAGCACTGTGGTGTCAGATCCCAGAAGCTAAGCAGGGTCAGACCTTGTTAGTACTTGGATGGGAGACTGCCTGGGAACATCAGGTACTATAGGTTTGGGAGAAGGACTTGGCAACCCACTCCCAAAAAACAATCAGCCATTGAAATCTCTATGATTAGTAGGAAAGCACTGGCAATAGTGATTCACCTGTTGTATGTAGGGTCACTGTGAGTCAGACCTGGACTTGATGGCACCTAACAACAACAATAATAATAATTAAAGAAAAAAAAAAACCCTGAGAACTTGTGGACAGCAGAACCTGCCTGGTTCCAGAACCTGTGCTAGCAACAATATACTTGAGTGCTTCTGGGACATTCATGGGTGATAAATAGCAATTAGAATAAATTAAACTAAATTTAGATGGAGTTTTAATTATTTGAGCAAGTATAAAAAGAAAGTAACAAATGAAAACATCTTGAAAGGCAAAGAGAGGTTAATGGTAATTACTTTATGAAAAGTGGTCAATAAGTGGTGAATGGTATCATTTTTCTTATATGATAATCAGTTGCACATTATGAAGAGGAATTAATATGCGCATAGCCACAAGCGTGAGGGAAGAAACAACTATGCCCCAATTCAGTATGATATATGTGGACCATATTTGAAAAATAGAAGAAATCTTGACCCAGACTCATAAAGCAAAAGCTGAGAATATGGAAAATTATCCATGCAAAGGTTTTGATGCTTGAAGTTAATTTACATATTTGCATAATTCCCTTTGTTTTTATGTTCTTGTTGCTTTTCTGCTTTTCCATTGTTTCCCTTTATGAAAAGAATTAGTACATACTTAAGTGCTTCTGTTCAGTAAATTTGTATCATTTTTACAGCAAGAACTACAGACAGAAGGTGTAGAAGGAAACACATTCCAACAATAGACAGATGTTTTAGAAGGAGATTCATTTCACTGAATTATATTTTACAAGGAAGCATAAATATAACATTATACTAGATTACACAATATACCCCCTACACGTCTGTCAGTTTGCCGCACTCTGGGGGCTTGTGTTGCATTTAGGCTGAAAGCTATGCCACTGGTAACTCAGACACCAGCAGGGTCAGCCGTGGTGGACAGGTTTCAGATGAGCTCCCAAACTAAGACAGACTGGGGGGTAGGACCTGGCAAACTACTGGAGACAATTATTGAATATACCATGGACTGCCAAAAGAATCAACAGATCTGTCTTAGAAGGGCAACCAGAGTACTCCTTGGAATCAAGGATGGCTAGACTGAGCCTTATGTATTTTGGACTTGTAATTAGGAAGCACCAATCCCTGGAGAAACACATCATATTTGGGAGAGTGGCAGGTCAACAAAAAAAAGGAAAACTCTCCACTAGGTGGATTGACACAGTATCTGCAACAATGGGCCTACACATAAATAAGATCATGTGCTTGGTACAGAATCAGGGAGTGTCTTTTCCGCTGTATAGAAAGTCACTGTGAGTTGGATTAGACTAGATGGCACCTAACAATAACAACAACATACAATATATGATAATGCTGGGTGTCATTATTAAATTGACTTTTTTTAAACAGTGATTTGACAAACTAAGTCCGTGATTATCTGGTTTTATAAACTAAAAACAAGAAAGGAAACACACTTGAATAAAAAAAGTATCCATATCACTTACAAAATGCTGCTCATTTCATAAATGGATTTTAAAAATATACTTACAATTTGGAGATGCACCTAGCTGAATTGATTGTATAGATTCTTAAATGGTGAGGCAGGGGTAAGAATATAATACCTGAATGGATTAAAATATGTGTAGAAATGATAGAAAACTCAGGTAAACTGGTAATTGTATAAAGTGGCAGTGGAGCATAAGCTGTCTCAAAAAGGAAAGGACCATGGTGAACAACAATTATGCCAGGTGGATTCTACTCACAATTGCCTAATCTACCTGGGTATGCATTCCATATCCTATAAGCATCCTTCTCAGTTTTAAGCCTAACAGTCACGTATGGCTGTTAAAGAACTTAAAGTCTACTGTCCTATGGTCTAATAATTGACCTCAAATTCCTTTGTTCTGCTTCTTTCATCCTAAAGTTCTCTGTTCCACATGGAACTCTTAGAGACCTTCTCTGATAAAGCCTATACTACACATGTGGGCAGAAAGAATATTTTACCTAACTTGTTTCTATTGCCGTCTTTATCATTTAACTACTATACACAACCCTTATTATGGAAGTGGGAGGAAAACTAAAGGTTATATTTTTGGAAAATAATAGAATCATGACATTGGATATGAACTTGAAGAAGTTCAATATTCTTGTTTTCATTAAGAGCCCCTGGAGTGTTTGTATGACATGCTTAAGATAACTGAAGGTTGGTAACAGGATTCCTCTAATGACTATAATAATTATTTCACTTGATAGTACTAGCCCTTTTCCTATATAAACAGCAAGAAAATTCAATTTAAACTCCATTATCATAATTATTATATCCTTTCTTTTCTTCAAATTGCCTTTCCTACATTATCTCACATGCTTTTCCTTAGAACAGCAATTCATACAGTATAGTCTGTTTCAGGGTGTCTTCTACATGAAAACTACTTTTTTGGTAATACTAAGTTGTCTAATTCTTTCATGAGTGCACAGGAAGTTATCTAAGGCTGTGTGCTGTAAGTTATTGAAGCACAATGAACACAGAAGCAGATATGAGAATTCAGTTGTACTTGACAAGCCTCACATTAAAGAAATATATAAAGATGTAAAACAATAGCAGTCATTCCATGATTGCTATTTTGGAAAATATAGGCATTTTTCTATAGAATAGCTTACTGGTCTTAGCCCATAATGAATTATAGTGCTATTTATAAATTAATGTATAGGTAAATATTTTATGTGTCAGTTTATTTCTAATATGATAAATATCACTACATACTACTTATATAAACACAACTTCATGGATTGGTTAATAAACTGAATAGTATTGAAGTCATGGAATGAAAAATCTTGAGAATCCTTTCTTTAGTTTGTTTTTTACCAGTACTCCTGGACAAAGGGAAAATATACAGAAATGTTCCCTAACCATAGAAGAAATATCTAATTAGCATCTAATTAGAAAGTATTCATTAATAAAACTTTTGCTGTCTACCTCATGTACTATATTTAAGAACTGTGAAGTTACCTTGTATTATGTTTTTGCTTATATGTCCCCAGTGATGACTAGTACTTAGCCCTTTCGGCAAGTTGATCCATATATTTGGACCTTAACACTCTAATATATGAATTAGGGATAGTCTTGCCAATTTCAATGTTTATTTTTTTCATTGTTGTTGTTATTAGGTGCCATCAAGTGGAGTCCAACTCATAGCGACCCTATCTATGTACAGCAGAATGAAAAACACACTCTGATTCTGTGCTAGGCACATGATCTTATTTATGTTCAAATCTATTGTTGCAGACTTTGTGTCAATCTATCTGGTGGAGGGTTTTCCTTTTTTTCTTTGACCTGCCACTCTCCCAAACTTGATGTCTTTCTCCAGGGATTGGTCCCTTTTGACTGCACATCCAAAATATGTAAGATGCAGCCTAACCATCCTTGCTTCCAAGAAGCACTCTGGTTCCACTTCTTCTGGGACAGATCTGTTGGTTCTTTTGGCAGCCCATGGTTTATGTGTTCCATTTCTCTTAGAACGATTTCTAATTTTCCTAGATTCATACTACATACATTCCATGTTCCAATTATTAATGGATGCTTACAGTTGTTTCTCCTTATTTTGAGTCATGCTACCTCAGCAAATGGAGGTCCCTAGGGCTTTATTCCATTTCCATCATCAAGGTAGAGTCTACTTTGGGGAGGCATCTCTTCCCCAGTAGTCTTTTGAGTGCCTTCCAATGTGGGGGACTCATTTTTTGGCACTATATTTGACAGTGTTTCTTTTTTATTCATGGGGTTGTTAATGGCTAGTTGTTTTGGGAGTGGTTTACCAGGCCCTCCTCCCTAGTCTGTCTTAGTCTGGAAGCTCAGCTGAAACCTGTCCACCATGGATGACCTTGCTGGTATCTCAGATATCAGTGGCATAGCTTTCAGCCTCATAGCCACACACAAGTCCCCACAGTGTGGCAAACTGACAGAAGTGTGGGGAAGGATTTTTTTTTAGAAATCATTAAACAAAATAATGAATATAAAATACCCTAATATGTACTTGAAAAATGTCATAGGCTCAAAATGAAATTTTGGAAACTAGGGTAGTAGTCTTATAAGTGGTAATAGTAAAGGTATTAATGGAGCGATAGTACTACTACCATCTTACTATTGCCATCTTACTTTTTAATTAAGGTTATTATACATAACTTAAATTGCAAACATCTTAGATGTATAGCTCAAAGGCCTTGTAAATATGTGTTTACCTATCTTGTCATTACCCACATTAAAATATATTTTAATGTTTGTGTATCTCTTTTAATTGCAACCCTTTGCAACAGTATGAACTTCCAACAATATGTAGGTGTTGTAAAATGAATTACAGTGATCAATTTGGTAAATTAATGCAAATAAAACATGTAGCCATTCACATCATGAAGCAATATATAACAGCTATATCATTTGTACAAATAATTCCTTTAGGTCCAGCAGATCTCGATTCAAGAGTTAATGAATATCATGTGAAAGTTACCTCATTTCCTGACCAGTCATATAAAACTTTAATTAATTAATTAATTAATTATTTACTTTGAGTCATGGTCTCAATAGCCCAGGCTGACCTGGAACTTGCTATGTAGCCTAGTATGGTCTCGAACTGGTGATCCTCTTGCTTACTCTCCTGCTAATGCTGGTATTAGAAGTATGTGCCACATAATCTGGCTTGTTCTGATATTTTGTAACATCATTCTTTTAATTTATTTTTTCTTGTGCACTTAAAATTATTTAATATATGATGTAACTGACTTATTTTTCTTAATTTTTGTATGTCTTCTCTAATAGAATGAAAATTACCTAAGGACAGAGTGGATTATTTATGCTTTTATTTCCAGCACTTACAAGATGATGCAGCCTAGTAATTGCTCATTAGATATTTATTAAACCAATGATGGGAAAAAAGTAAGTTTTAAAAATATTGATAAGCAAAATGCAAAATTACAACCATATTACAATTATAAATATTAAAATATGATGGAAAATAAAGGAAGTGAAAAGGTTTGCTTGGTAGTTTGATTTCTTTTTTTACATTTTTGTCTATATTAGAATTTCTGATGTTATTTCTTCAGAAAATTAAAATCCATAGAAAGCAATAATGAAAACATGACAGAGAAGTCATAAGTGTGATTTACTCTGTTGCCATATGACCTCAGAATGACTGATGATAAAAAGCCAATCTGATAATTAATTAATCCATAATAACTTGTCAGGTTCCCAGAATATGTTAATATCTTAATCCCTCTGTGTTTCAAATACCAATATTTTTCAACTGATATTTTGGATTTTTTTCATATAAAAATTCAATTCTAATGACAAGAACTTCCCAACTCAAGACCAAAAGAGATGGAATTATTGCTAAATTGTCTTATGTTGTTGTTGTTGTTGTTAGGTGCCATCGAGTCAGTATCCGACTCAGCAACCCTCATAGGGCTTTCAATGGCTGACTGTTTCGGGATTGCATTGGGAGTGGGTTGCCAGGTCCTTCTCCCATTTTGGGGGTGCTGGGAATTGAACTGGGGACCTCAGAAACTGCAGCACAGCGCTCTACCAACTGAGCTAAATCCCAGCCCTAAATTGTCTTATAGGTTATGTGAAAGTATGAATGTGTTATGACAGGAATTTCATATAAATGAATGCAGATACTAAATAGATATTCTAGTAAAACAGAACTGGTCTTCATGAAATAATGAGTCATATGAGGCTTTGCTGTACAATAGTTATCCATTTACCAACAGGGAATGGAGAAAATCACAATGAATGAAGTTACATGTAACTTATCTCAATGGAAAGATGATATTTTACAACTTTAGTATGTCATTTCCATCTGAGGATACAGACCCAGGTCATAGCTTTTTATTTCCCAGAGAAGACAGAAACCTCTACTGCAAAATGAAATGTACCAGTTTTTAAATTTTGACATTCAATTTAAATGTAAAGTCACCTGTGAGTCAACAGAGACCATTGTGGACTTCAGGTGTCACCTGCCTGTGTTTTTTTCACAAATCAGTGTGCAAACTGAATAGTCATTCATATAAGTATAGGCATAAAACACAGGCACACAATTCTGTAGAGTTGTATTATGTTATTGAATAATATATTCATAGACTAAAATTGCTATTTCAGAAGATATGCTTTATTTTTCTTGTACTTGTTCTTCACTTGGAAGGAACTCCTGAAATGTTAATATTAATTTTCATTGCCTGCAGTATTTTTGTCAAGTAGTGAATGATATATTTGCTCTTTGTAGAAATCCTTTAAAAAATGAAGCCACCTAATATCCTAGCTTGGGGGCTGGGATTTAGCTCAGTGGGTAGAGCACTGCGCTGCAGTCTCTAAGGTCCTGAGTTCAATTCCCAGTACCGCAAAAATGGGAGAAGGGCCTGGCAATCCACTCCCAAGGCAATCCTGAAACAGTCAGCCATTGAAAACCCTATGAGGGTCGCTATGAGTCGGATACCGACTCGACGGCACCTAACAACAACAACAATATCCTAGCTTATTTTTTCTGATGTCCAATTTTTATTTTTATTTTTAGGATCAGTGTATACTAACAATTATGAATTGACTTAATTCAATTTTTCTATGTCTGTTCTTGTGTGGTATCAAGAAAAAGTGATGCTATGCCTTATATATAATTTTAGTCTGTCTAATTCACTCCGTCTTTAAGAACAGAGCCAATTTTCCAGCATCTTAATCATTTTCACTGCCTCTTCCTGGATTGTCTCCAAAGTATCTATATCCTTGAACTTGTACAGCTTGTGAAGGAGCATAATCTATAGAGATAATTAAAAGAAAAATTAAGTATTTCTAAGTCTTCTTTTGACAGTGATTGTGAAACTCCATATTTCATAAAAAATTATGTAAAATTCAATAATTCTTCACTGTCCGATACTTAGCCTCCACCTTTAGAGTTACTATCTATTTGAAATAATTTGATAATTTGGAACAGCAGGAGGCCAAGACGTAGTGTATGAGATGAAAGTGGTGAGTAAAGAGAAATGATTAATGAATGGGAAAGGGAAGTTCTTTGTCTCTAACTGTCAGATAATCTGAATGACAGAAAAGGCATGTACTCCCACCACATGTTGATGTTTTGTCCTCACAACACCATCTGTGTGGTTACTGGGACATTTATTATGCACCTTCAGTGTTGAAACACTTCTTGCTCTTCAAAGCACTCCATTTGTTGCACAGGCTGCCTGTAGCCTTGAACTCATGATCATCCTGCCTAGCCTCCTGAGCACTCAGGCATTTTCTTTTTTGATTAACTGGAATTATCAAAAAGTTATTCTTTATGCACAAATCTTTCTTATTGAAAGTATTGCAAAGGGAAATGAGTCATATCAGAAACACCTGCATCTCCATATTCAATGAAGAACTTTCTTTTAACAATAGCAAGGATATGGCACCAACAAAGGTGCCATCAATAGAGGAATGGATAAAAATCTATGGTACATATACATAATAGAATACAACTCAGCAATAAAAAATTAATATCAGTTGCAGCAAAATGGATGGAATTGGAGAACAGCATCTTAACTGAATGAACACAAGCTCAAAAAGAGAAATACCATGTGCTCACTCATATGTGGGAGATGAATCATACTTAAAGGAAGAAAAAATCCTATACATAAGCTGATTTATAAAAATGAGCAATTAAACTTAGCATAGAAAGGACAAAACAAAAAGTAGATAGAATGAGGGAGGGAGCTAGCAGAGGAAGTGAAGATTGGGGAAGATGGGATAGGGAGGAGGATCAATGTGGAGGAATGAGTGGGGAGAGGATGACCTCAATGAAAACAGTGCAACTTGATGAGTACATTGGAAAAATAGGGGAATATAATGCAAATAACCATTTGAGCTTTACTACATATTAGCCATAAGTCTCCATAAACTTAGTGGGTTGATGGAAGTGTTGCCAGAAGTTATGTTAAGGATACATAATGGAAAAAGCCAATGCTATATTACTTTCTATCCCATCATCTTTTACTAATAAAGGAAAAAAAAAGATAAAATATAACTCAGTGGGTAAGGAATGAACAAGATGGGATTTGAACCTAAGGCTTTATTGCAGAATTTCATTGTGCTCTATCATGACTATTTTATCGTTTGAAAATAGCTCTATGCTTTAGATACCTTGGCTACATTCCACATTGACACACAAGCTATTAATAGCTCACACAAAATCCAAGGCAGGGATTTCTAGAAATACTAGGAACTTCTAAGATTTCTATGCTAATCTTGCAACCATTGATAAGTGTGCCCACAAGTCAGAAAGCTGCTTTGGGAGGCCATAGGACAGTAAGCATGAGTAATTTTTTGACAATTTGAAAATAACTAGTTATAAAGTATAGTTTTTAAAAATCATCCTTGTCTTAGATTAATCTATTGGGTGGTTAATGAAAGCAAAATAAATCAAAACTTATGTTGATTGTCAATGGTATACGTTACTTATTAATTTTGTAACTTCCTGCCAAAATCATTTGGTAACTCAAGAGGCATAAAATAAGTGTAGTTGAAACATAATACTTAATTTGCTTCAATTTATTTCTACACTATATGCTATAAGAACACAGGCTTAGAAAACACAATGTTTAATCAGTATATTTTATGAACTATAAGTATTTTCCTTACTTAGTGAAAAATCTGTCAAATTATGTGCACATCAAACCTTTCCTACTTTACAATGCAATAGTTTAAACTGTAGCTTAGTATCTATAAAAATCACCAAAATAAAATAGTTTTTCTGTATGCAAAATTTTGTATAAAAATCAGAAGTACATCACTTGATAAAACACATTATCTTTTATATTTAAATTATTTGATTAAAATTTTAACCTCAGATATTTTTCAAATGAATAATTTTTGTTTGTATATGAATGAAATAGTGTAAATAATCAGGCCCAAATGTTATTTATTTATTTATATATTTATGCATTTATTTATGTTCGAATTGGGTTTAGGGTTATTTATTTATTTATTTATTTTGAGGCAAAGTCTCACTACGTAGCCCAGGCTGGCCTAGAACTCACTATGTTACCAGATTGGCCTCCAACTTGGGAGGAATTCTCCAGCCTGTGCCTTCCAAGTGCTGGGATTACAGGTGTGTGTCACCACACTTGATAGATCAAGTATTTCTGAAGCAGAGAAGAAGGAAATCATCTATATTATTCTCAGGATAGAAAATGTTTTAAAACAAGCAGCACTTCTGGAGGGGTAGCTTGGTGGTAGAGCACTTGCCCAGTATGTGGAGGCCCTACTTTCCATTCCCAGAAAGGCAAAAAATAAATTAATTAATAAATTAAATAAAAATATAAAACATTATTGATCTTTGACCTTTTCTTTTCTAATTTTTGTAACATTGGTTTCATTCTTGGGAATTATGGTTAATTCAGTGTGAAAATATGGTAGGACTATTTCCACCTTATTTATCATATACAACATTTCAATTAACTATTTAAAAATAATTAGACTACTGGAGTGGAACTATTTCTCTAATGAAGGTATCTCTTTTATCCACTTTTCCACTTCTGCTATTTTCCTATTTCTGTAAAATAACTGGACACATTATTATATATTATTTGTATAATGAAAAATAATCAATAATTTTAAGTAAATTGCTGGATTAAAATATATGATCTATACATTCCTAATTTTGATTAAAAATTTATTTTTTGATAAAAAATAAAAAAATTCCTGTGTGGAATCCTTGACTTGACTCTCCCAGTTTATGTAGGATTCAAAAGTAATCTATTGCTTAAAACTGACGGGTTTATAGTTGCATGAATAAATTCCTGGAAATGCTCAGAAGCCAGGGAACAGCTTTAGAAGCTATCATGCTTGTTCCTCTCATAGGCCAGAGGTCTATAGTCATTCAGTGCAATCACAGACATTAGACCAACAAACAAGGCAGCTTCGGTTTTGAGGCAGGGAAAAATAAGCTGCCACAAATGCCTCGCAGCTTTATTATTGCAATTGATCACATTTATGAAGACCTCATAAAGTTGCAAACAGTTATAATACAAAAAGGCAGTTACAACAATGCAAAGTGGTCTATCATCACCTCTTGATGACAACTTTATTACTGCTGTGGACCAATATTGTACAGAAGAATCTAGTAGCCATAAGTTATTTTGAAAGGAAACAGCACAGCAGGCTAGAGTATTGCTGTATAAAATTTATTTTTATGAGACACAATAATTATATCAAACAGTTACCAAAACGTGTGGAAACCACAGGATCTATTAAGATACCACATCAAAGACATCTTCTTTATGTTCTTTGGGAACAACAATAAGCATTGCTACTTGAGTAGAAAGACAGTCTCTCACATCTCATCCTTGGAGAGCTTAAAAAAGACTGTCAGATGACTGGCCAAGATGAAATTTGATAATATGTGGCCCCATAGAGGTCTGCAGCCATACTACCTTGGCATCAGATCCCATCTGATCTCAGAAGCTAAGCAGGGTCAGGCCTGGTTCATCCTTAGATGGGAGACCACTTGGGAACACCAGATTCTGTAGGGTTGGGAGATGGACCTGGCAACCCACTCCCAAAATAATTAGCCATTGAAAACTCTATGAATGTAGAGAAGCACTGACATAGTGCCATAGTGCCAGGCATAGCACATTGTCAGGGAGTGTTTCATCTGTTGTACATAGGGTATCTGTGAGTTGGACCCGACCCAGTGGCATCTAACAACCACAATAGTCCCATGGAGATAAGCAGAAGCAGCTAAAGGGCCTCTCACCAAGGTAACGGATTTGACATTCCCTGATATCTAATTAGGTTATTCAACTTCTTACTATGAGAGTCAGGAGGAAAGAGGCTCACCATCATCTGTAAACATTGGACTTTCAATTTGGATATTTATAATCTTTCATTAAAGAGGATAGAAAAGAAAATAAACAAACAATTTTCTAATTAATTTCCTTAGGAACTACTCCCCCTCCCCTACTGCCCCCTAGGGCCTCAGGCATGCTTTGCAAGCACTCTACCAGTGAGCTATACACCTAGTCTTTTTTTTTTTTACCATTTATTTTGAGACTAAGTCTTCCTATCATAGGCAGGCTGCCTCTGGCCTCAAACTTATGATCCTCTGGCCTCAGCCTCTCAAGTTGCTGGTATTACAGGTGTGCACTACTGCACCAGATTCCTTAGGAATTTTCTTATAAACAAATCTGATAAATCAGGACTCCTCAGATGAATTATTGTTATTGCTGTTAGGTGCCCTAAAGTCTGGTCTGACTCATAGCTACCCTATGAACAATAGAATGAAACACTCCCCAACACTGACACTGTTCCATGCACAGGATTTTTTTATGTTTAAGATCATTGTTGTAGACACTGTGTCAATCCATCTAGTAGAGGACTTTCCTTTTTTACATTGATGGCCATTCTCCCAAACATGATATCCTTTTCAAGGGATTGGTCCCTCCTGACAGCATGCCCGAGATGAATAGGATAATCAAAATGTCACAATGGGAGCAGTCATTATGTGGACTCTTCTTCAAATCTACGTCTAAGACTCACCCTAGGAGTTACCAAATCCTTGAGATGGTGCTGAGTTTAATTTGAATCACTAACACTAGCATCTTCTCCTAAACCTCATCCATCTGTATTTTTACTACTACTTCAAAAAATATTTGTTAACTTTGTCAGTACTGTTACAGGCAACAGTACTGTTACAGTACTGTTACTTTCACACTTACTAATTTGACTCTTTGTAAGAATATGCTGTTGTTGTTGTTGTTAGGTGCCATCTAGTCAGTCTCCAACTCATAGCAACCCTATGTGCAATAGGCGAAACTGTTTCTCTGCTATTCATAGAGTTTTCAATGGTTGATTGTTTTTTGGGAGTTGGTTGCTGGTCTTTCTTCCAACCCTATACCACCTGGTGTTCCCAGGTGGTCTCCCATCCAAGTACTAAGCAGGCTTGACCCTGCTTAGTTTCCAAGATTTGACCAGATCTGACACCACAGTGGTATGGCAGCAGGCATTGAAAGAATATTGTGAAGTTATAATGAAAACAGTGTAGTGATCTTTGGATAACTAATATCAATGCTGCCTACATGAATGTGAGCATTTTAATAATCTAACTGCTTATTTATGAAGGTGAGTAGCTTATAACAACAGACAACTCTATGGCACCTAATAACAACAACTACAATTCTGCCATTTAACATCAGTTGCCAAGGCAGATACCAGATGATTTCTTGTACCCTTCTGATTTCATGTGTGTAGTTGGAAGTTGTAGAAACAAATTCCCAGTCAGATCTGCACCTCCAAGGAAGTCTGAGAAATACTCATTTTAGCTTTCAAGACTGCAACCCAGGAAGATAATCTAAAATAGGTTGACATTGATTCTGAATACCAATTGTTCTTGTGAAGTATGTCTTTCATGTTCAACCTGGTGTCTTGGTTTTAATGGCTACAAAACAGCTTCAAAGTATAGTGAATTCTAGTACCTCAATGCCATAAAACATCAGCAGTATTGACAGATTTTCTGTTCACCTTCTTATTGTGAACGTATTGCATAGTCTCTTGTGGAAAATCCCTGTGCCAAATGCTGAGATTGAGGCTTTCTAGCACAATTTTGAAAGCCATCTAGGAAGTATATTTTTGGATTACTTTGAATTTTCTTGTATGTACTGTTTCATAAATATTATTCTATCCTTCCAGGTAAATATGGCCTCATCAAGGCTTTTTTTCTTAATAGACTTGGCTCAAGTTCTTATTTTACTTTTAAGTATCTGTCACATATTAAAACTACACGTACAGTTACCACTATAGATACTGCTGTGCATTTTATACTTGGAAAACTCACAGACTACATCTTGTAGAAAACTGGTGTAAACCTCAGTTGTAGCTCCTTTTGCTTTTCCCCCTCATATCAAGCAATAACATAAAATCTCTGTGGATATATTTCCAGAAAACATAACATTTTCAGATTTTCATTTTTTTCTGACAAAATAGGGAATAAATTATAGGCAACTCTTTCAGGATGTTGAAGTAAAGGGAATTTTGTTTTGTATCCATTGTGGCAATATTAAGAGGGATGAGTCTACCACAATGTCTCATGGAAACTGCTGGTGGTTCTCTGGGCTTTTCACCATACACATCATGAATTTCAGCTATTTGTTAAAACTTTCTGTTATTCTTTTATGGATGGCATTCCTGATCATTTATCCAAGTGGAGAGCTTTGTTAGCTTTCTGTTGCTGTGATAAATTACCTGAGATACTTAGCTTAAAAAGGGAAAATGTTTACTTTGGCTCAAGGTTTCAGAGATTTCTGTCCATAGTTGCTTCACTCCTTTCCTCTGGACCTTGGGCAAAGCAGTAGGTCATGGCAGGGACCGAGGCAGAGCAAATGTGTTCTTTATGGCAGCCAGGAAGCAGAGAGAGGGAAGGGCCCAAGTCTCAATATACCATCCAAGGGCATGCTATCTGTGACTTATCTCATTTAACCAGGCCACAAGTTCCCACCACTTCCCAATAGTTCCATCAGCTGAGGACCAGGTTTTTAACACTTGTACTTTTGAAGAGGACATTTAAGATCTAAACTATGCCAGGAATGATTAAGAAAAAAATTATCTATCATAAAATAATTACAATCCACAAAAGTGAAGAAATTATAGGAGCATATATTTTCCCTACAATGCTAGCAAATGGATAAGAATAGCAATTCTCACAACAATCCTTTAAATTAAGTTTAAGAAATCACACATAGTTTTACCTTAACAGAAGAGGCAATTATCTTCCACATTGAGGTGGTGAGGGAGATGAAGAGAGATGATCTTTTAAGGTAAAACATTCTGAAACATCACAAATAAAGAAAAATGAAGATACATTTCTGTGTGTGTGTGTGTGTGTGTGTGTGTGTGTGTGTGTGCATGTGTATTACAAGATTAAATGCTATGGAGGTAATACAAAGTTGGCGTGTGTTCCTAGTATCACTTCCAAAGGCAAGGATATTATTCTCGGAGTCAGGAAACTGAGAAACTGTTTTCAGTGCTAGCTCTGAAATTGCATGTCCTTCCAGTTGTACATGCCAGAAACCTCAGCATTACCCTTTACTTTGCTCTTTCTTGACAAGGCCCCCTTCACTCTATCAAAAAATGCTTTTTTCTGTACCTTAAAAATAGATCAGAACTGATAAATTTCCAATATATCTACTATTTTTTTTCCTTTTTCTTTTGCAGTACTGGGGGATTAAATGCAAGTCTTTGCACAATTTAGGCCAGTATTCTAACACTGAGTCCCCCCCCCCGCCTCTTTTTATTTACTTATTTTTATTTTGGTCTCATTAGGTTGTGAAACTCCCACACTTCTGTCAGTTTCCCAAACTGTGGGAGCTTGTGTGTAGTGATGAAAGCTATGCCACCAGTATCTTAGATACTAACAGGGTCACCCATGGTGGACAGGTTTCAGCTGTGCTTTCAGGCTAAGACAACCTAGGGAGGAGGACATGGTGAACCACTCCCAAAACAGCTAGCCATTGAAAACCTTATGAATAGCAAAGAAACACTGTCAGATTTAGTGCAAGATAATGAGCCCCCCAGGTTGGAAGGCTCTCAAAAGACTACTGGGGAAGAGTTGCCTCTTCAAAGTAGAGTATACCTTGATGACGGAAATGGAGTAAAGCCCCAGGGACCTGTATTTGCTGGTGAAATATAACTCAAAATTAGGAGAAAAAACTGTAAACCTTCATTAATAATTGGAAAATGGAATGTACATAGTATGAATCTAGGAAAATTAGAAATCATTAACAGTGAAGTGGAGCACATAAACATTGACATTTTCAGCATCAGTGAGCTAAAATGGACAGGCATGGGCCACATTGAATCAGATAATCATATGGTCTACTATGCTGGGAATGACAAACTAAAGAGAGATGGGCTGCATTAATCATCAAAAAGGACATCTCAAGATCTGTCCTGAAATACAATGTGGTCAGTGATAGAATAATATCCATATGCCTACAAAGAAGGCCAGTGAATATGACTATTATTCAAACTTATGCACTGACCACTAAAGCCACAAATGAAGAAAGGGAAGATTTCTACCAGCTTTTGCAATCTGAATTAGATCAAACATGCAATCAGGATGTACTAACTACTGGTGACTGGAATCCAAAGGCTGGAAACAAAGAAGAAGGCTCAGTAGTTGGAAAATATGGTCTTGGTGACAGAAAGAAAGCTGGAGATCTCATGATAGCATTTTGTCAGACCAATAAACTTTTCATTGCGAATACATTTTTTTCAATGACATAAACAGAGGCTATACACATGGGCTTTACTAGATGGAACATACAGGAACCAAACTGACTACATATGTGGAAAGAGACTATGGAAAACTCTATATCAAATGTCAAAACAAGACCAGGGTGTGGATCAGACCATCAACTTCTCATATGCAAGTTCAAACTGAAGCTGAGAAAAATTAGAACAAATGTTCGAGAGCCAAGGTCTGACCTTGAGTATATCCCACCTGAGTTCAGAGACCACCTCAAGAACATGCTTAATGCATTAGACACAAATGATAGGAGAACAGATGAGTTGTGGCATGACATAAAAGATATCATTCAAGAAGAAAGCAAAAGGTTATTGAAAAGACAAGAAAAAAAGAAAAGATTAAATTATACATCAAAAGAGACACTGGATCTTGCCCTTGAATGTTGAGCAGCTAAAGTAAAAGTAAGATATGATGAAGTTAAGGAACTAAACAGAAGATTTCAAAAGGCAGCTACAGAAGACAAAAACTTTTGTTTTTATTAGAAATTTTTAATGTACATCATAATGTGATTCATTTTGACATGCTTTTCGTTGTGACAATTTTCATATATGCAATTTGATAAGCATTATTCATATAGGTTACCCCTTACCCTCCTCGATGTTTCCCCCCTCCCCCCTTCCCATCTAAGTTTCCCATCCAAGCCTTCTCTATCTTTTACTATATAGTATTTTTCTATATGTCCTTGGGTTCCATTTCTGTTTAAGATAGAAACTTTTCCTGTAGTGGTCTTTGTTTCTATCTTGTTAGAACAATTACATGCGACAAAAACTAATATTTTAATGACATGTGCAAAGAGATGGAGGCATAAACCAAAAGGGAACAACATGCTCTGTGTTTCTCAAGCTTAAGGAAGTGAAGAAAAAATTTAAGCCTTGAGTGGCACTAGTGAAAAAATCTAGGGGAAAATATTAATCAATGCAGGAAACATCAAACAAAGATGGAAGGAATACACAGAGTCATTGTATAAAAAACACTTCATGAGGTTGCGTATTAAGAAAAACCAATGTTATTGAAGAGCAAAATGGAAGCCACCTTGAAAGAACTGGCAAAACACCAGGCTCAAGGAACTGATGGAATACCAAGAGAGATGTTTCAACAAACAGATACAGCACTGGAGGTGTTAACATGTATATGCCAATGGGTTTAGAAAACTGCTACCTGGCTAAGTGACTAGAAGAGATCCATATTTGTGCCTATTCTCCAAAAAGGGGATCCAACTGAATGTGGAAACTATTGGACAATATCATTAATATCACACAAAAGCAAAATTTTACTAAAGATAATCCAAAGTGATTGCAGCAGTATATGGACAGGAAATTGCTGGAAAATCAAGTGGGATTCAGAAAAGGTTGGGGAACCCAGGACATCATTGTAGATATCAGGTGGATATTAGCTGAAAGCAGAGAATATCACCAAGATGTCTATGTTTTATTGACTACTAAAAAGCATTTGACTGTGTGAATCATAACAAATTATGTATAGCATTTCAGAAAAGGGGAATACCAGAGCACTTAATTGTACCCATGAGGAATCAGTACATGAACCAGGAGGCAGTTGTTTGAATAGAACAAGGAAACACCGCCTGGTTTAAAGTTGAGAAAGGTTGCATACTTTTACTACATCTCTTCAATTTATACCCTGAGCAAATAATCTGAGATGCTGGAATTTATGAGGAAGAATGTGGCATCAGGATTGGAGGAAGTCTCATTAACAATCTGCATTATGCAGATGACATAACTCTGCTTGCTGATATTGAAGGGGTTTAAAAAACTTACTGATGAATATCAAAGATCATAGCCTTCAGTATGGGCTGTGACTAAACATCAACAAAACAAAAATCCTTACAAGTGGGTCAGTATGCAACTTCACAATAAATGGAGAAAAGATCAAGGTTGTCCAAGATATTGCTTTGCTTGGCTCTATAATCAACAGCCATGGAAGCAGCAGTCAAGAAATCAAAAGACACATTGTTCTGGGAAAAGCTGTGGCAAAAGATCTCTTTAGATTATTGAAAAGTAAAGATGTCAGATTGAATAGGAAGGTGCACCTGACTCATGCCGTGGTATTTTCAATCACATCATATGATTGTGAAGCTGGACTTTGAACAAGGGAGACAGGAAAAGAATTGATGCTTTTGAATTATGGTGCTGGAGATGTCTATTGAATAGACCACAGACTGCCAAAAGAACCAGTAGATCTGTCCTAGAAGAAGTGTAACCAAATTGCTCCTTAGAAGCAAGGATGGCTAGACTTTACCTTACATATTTCAGACATGTATTCAGGAGATACCAATCCTTGGAGAAAGACACATATTTGATAGGGTGACACATTAGCCAAAAAAAGGAAAACCCTCCACCAGATGGATTGATACAGTGTCTCTAACAATGGGCTTAAATGTAAATAAGATCATGTGCCTGGGACAGAATAAGGAAGTGTTTCATTTGGCTATACATATGGTTGCTATGAGGCAGACTCAACGGCACCTAACAACAACAATTTGTGAAGTATACTTCTGGCCTTTGACTCATGGTCCTCCTGCCTCAGTTTTCCTGAGTTCCTAGGATTATAGGTGTGTGCCACTGTGCCAACCTAATAACTCTACTATTTTAATGCTGATTTCAGCCTCTATCTCCCAACCTCTTAGATTTCTTACTGATATTAATGGAAGAAGTTGTTGTTTTTCTTGTGTCCATCCTTGCCTCCCTGGTCCAACACAATAACCAAAAGTGATCCCTTTAAAACATAAGTAGGTCCTTTATTGTTTTGCTTACTATGTACTATAGTTATGTAGTTTGCTATGGCTACCATCACAAAGTACTCCAAATTGTATAGTTTAAACAACATAACTTTATTTTCTTAAGTTTTAGAGCTAGATGTCCAAGATCAAGGTATAATCAGGGTTGATTTTTATTCCCAGGGATTTGAGCAAGAATCTGTGTTCCTTTCATCTAGCTACTGTTGGTTTGGAGGACATATCCAACATTCTTTAGGCTAAGAGTCATTACCCATCTCCTGCCTTCATCTTTCTATAGTGTTCTCCCTCTTTGTTTCTATCTCCAAACATCACCTTTCTGTAAGGACTCCAGTATTATAGAATTGGTGTTTCCCCCTACACTATCATCTTAACAAATTATATCTGCAGTAGCCTTGTTCTAATAAAGTCATATTCTGGGGTTCTGGGGGTTAATATATGAATCTCGTGTGAACAAAACTAAACTCCCAGTGCTTACTAAAGTTTATCTTCTCACACACAATGAGAGCCAACATCCTTACCATGGCTTTAATGTAGTATTTCATGACCTCTATTATCTCTTTTCTAACCTGTCATCTCCAACTTAGTTCCTTTGCTCTACCACCCTCTTAACTTAGAGTCATTATACTGGCTATACTGGCCTGTGCTTGCAACATTTTCCATCCAGATGACAGGTATGTTCAATGTTCCTGATTCACTCATATTTTTGCTTAAATGCCACTTTTGTCATGACCTTATCCTGACCGAGGGGAAAAAAATGGAGCTGTACCTCTCTCTAACATTTCCAATAGTCTTTAACAGCCTAATACAAATAAATCAAATGTTGGATTAGTGGTCTTTTGTAAAATAACCGTTGATTCTTGTTGATTGGGACAGCTAAATATAACAGGATTATTCACATCCTGTAGAGTCTACATGTGGACAAGAATGCTCCCTGGTAACAAATCTGGAATTGGCATTTAGATACAATTTGGGATTGTCTTCCTTTAAAGCAATAAGGGGAGTGTTTGCAGCATAATTTAAGAGAGGACATCTTAAGTTGTAAGAGAAAAAATGGGTGTGCCACACCCTAAAAAGTAAAGTTTAATAGAATTATTTTAGCAAATGGAAAAAATCAATGAGAATTGTGGAGCTGAGTCACACAGTAGAGTTATAGACAGAAAAAATCACTTGTTGCATCCTATATCTTTCCTTCTCATGATTTGTTTTATTGAAAACTTTCATGACATATACAAAGGGTCTTCCAATAAATTTTCCTCCTTTGTTTTAGGCTTAAGATTATTAGGGAAAAGTTTTGCTTTTCTTCATTCAATTTTATATTAATTTTCTTAATTCAATTTTATATTAAAGATTTCAAACAAATATTACTGTAACAAAAGTTTTCATTGCTTCTTACATTCCAATTCTTTCACTTTTTGAATTGAGATTCACCCCTTTTTACCTAAACAATTTATAATGTAATTTGTGTATAATTTATGTATGCATTCTTTAATGAATTTCCATATTCATATTTATCCCTTATTTATGATACTTGCTTTATTATATGATGATCTTTGACTTCTGATCCTGCTGTCTGTTCTATCTGATTCTTAATCACAGAAAATTATTTCATTATTGCTGTTGTAATTTTGTATTGTGACTTCCTGTTTTGATGAATGGTAGGAGACAGGTATTACCTCTGATTGGAATCGTGAAGTATCTCCCCTGATGGATTGTATATTTCCCTTCTGAAAAGCATTCTGGCAACATTACTTGTCTAGAACTAATCATTGTGGGAATTTTTCTTATTAGGGATTCTAGGTTTACATTGTGATTGTTGTTGTTAGGTGCCTTCAAGTCATGTCTGATTCATAGTGAACTTCATAGGGTTTTCACTGGCTAATTGTTTCAAGATTGCTTTGGGAGTGGATTGCCACATCCTTCTCCAGTTTTTGTGGTGCTGGGGATTGAACTGCTACCAACTGTGCTAAACCCCAGCCTCTGAGTTTACATAGACATTGCAAAATCAATCCTAAACCTGATGGCTCAAACTGAGCATTACTGTATTTTAGTGAAAATTAACTTTTAGGAAGACTGGAAAATGACAGAAAGCTTCTTTGTCATCACCCTCTACTGAAGAATGAGTTTCTTTCTATTTCCTCATTTTCCTTGGTGAATAACCCAGCTTTGTTCAGGCACTTCAATCCAACTGTGTCCCCTCCACTTGTGAGTGGTCAAAGCCCTTATGAGCTCAGCACAGTGGTACATGCCAGTAATCCCAGTGACTCAGGAGGCTGAGGCAGGAGGATTGTGATTTCAAGGCCAGAGGCAGTCTGCATAATTGATCGAGATTCTGACTCAAGACAAAAATTAAAAGGGGGACTGGAGATGCAGCTCAGTGATGGAACATTTGCAAAGCATGCACAAGGTCCTGGCTTCAGCCCCCCAATAGAGGGAAATAAAAAATCAAAACCTATAATTCCCTCCACTTAACCTCTGAGGGGAGTCACATAAGTTTTCCTTCTTATATATGTAATTTTCATTTACTTATTCAGTGCAATTTTTTTGCCTGTGACTTTCCTTTTCCTGAAGATATTAGCTATAACCTTAAACATTTTTATGCTATATTTCTCCAGCAATTCTTATATAACCTTACTTTTCCATCATACTAGTTTTTACCTTGAAAATATGCAGGGCATAATGGCAATGGCTGGTTCTGTTGTAGAACATCTTTAACTCTGCTCTTTCAAAGCTTATTGAAGTAAATAATATTTTGAAGGGACAGAGTTACCTGACAAATTGACTTTTCTTTTTAATGTGAGAAAATAAATTAGTTGAATGCTTTTGATTTGTTCTGTAAACCTAATTCTGCTTTGTGTTACCAACAGGAGAAACAATCTCTCCTCCTTTTGAAGGCTGGAACACAACCTGGAGTGAACAAAATTTATGGCAAAATTCGACATCCTTCTTTGCAAGTGAGACTCTAGTTACAGCCCAGCTAACAACAGATGGCATTATTTTAATACAGAGAAATGCTGAGTGAGACACTGATTCTCTCTCAAGAGTAGTGACAGCTTGAGATTCTTGGCTTAAATGAGACCCTGGTGATTGGATTTCATAAACCCAGACAGGAGAGAGACAGATTTGCTGCCAGGTGCATAAAACACCTTTAATGACAGTCACATTGCTAAAGATGAATAAGTCCCAGGTAGATAAAAATAAAATGAGGAAGGTGAATATTTTATTTTTGGAAATCTACTTAAAGTTATAATCTTTTTGTCTCAATAGTGTGAAAATCCTGGAATAAAAAAGATAAACATAAATAATGCATTGACATTAAGAATAGAAAAGATTTTCATGCATTTAATTCCTTCAATTAGGCCTATTGACTCTACCTTTAAAATATGCCCAGAATCTGGCTCTGTCTTAATTATCCTATTCTTCACTGATCTGCTCTAAGACACAATCATTTCTTACCAGAACCATTGAAAAGCCTGCCATTAGTCTCCTTGCAAACACCATTCTTCAGAATCTGTTCCATTTAAAAATAAATCTAATGATTGCTCTTGTTTCATTTTCAATTTTTAATTACCCACAAAATAAAGACTATAATGCACTGCTATGTACCCATTACCAGTCTTTAACAATCACCAGGACTTTACTGATCATATTATATCTGTTCTATCCTTCCCTATTTTCTAGTTCTCCAATAATTCTTTAAAACTTGAACGGATTAAGTTAGATCAAGTTAGCATTCAGCATTTTATTTAAAACAATAATCCCCTTAAAACCTTTCCTTATCCTTCTTGTCTGCTTTATTTCCATCACAGCACTGCTTCATTTACGAATGCAGCCACTATGCAGACATATACCTGGTGTCTAGTATATAAGACATGCTCCACAAATATTTGCTGAATATTAACATTGAATATATATGATAAAGATTTGAGTGAAGTTGATATGTTAAACATATCCTAATCACTGACATAATATGCTATATTGTCTATTTTAAAATCTCTATAAACATGCAGCTGTGTTTTAACCTAACAGCTAAGTGGAGCTTTCTATGTTCCTGTCAGACTTGCTGATTGACAACATAACAGCCCCCAGGCTTGTTAGGAGTATGGTGATTTCTTGTTCCAAGTTACATCAACAAGATCCATGTGCTTGGTGGTGCTGGTCATGACAAGAATTTTCATTGAGCAAACTTTAGTAAGTCTCTTCTGAATCTTTTAATTGACTAGACCCAAACTTGAACTACCTTTTCTGTCTTAGCAGAATCTACTTTGAACAAGAGTCCTGCTAAGTTAGTTTAGGAAAAGCCTGCCACTATTGCCATCTGCACACACTCTAGTATTTTAACACCTTGGTGTGGCTTTGGCAATAATCTTACCAAGTCAGCTTAGCCAGAAACCTGTTCTCCTTGATATTTCTTCTCAGCAACTTTCCATCCCCTCACCTCCAAACTTGTTCCTTGGTTATAAATCCACTTTAGTCCAGATTTAAGATGGAGTTGATTCCAATCTCTCTGTCCCACTCTAAGACTGTTGTAGTGGTCTTGATAGCTACAACCAAGTTCTTCCTAGACTGAAATCTGTATTACCATCTTTAACACATGTTTGGATCATTTTCTTTTCTTGAATAGCAATAAGCATGATGCATTTGTTTGTGTTTAAAAAGCCTGATTACCACCATTGCTAAGCGAATGGTGCAAATGCTTCCACCATAGCCAATTTCAAGCAACTGAGATGAAGCCTCCCAGAAATAGATTTTGAAAAAGATGGACATTAGCATTCTCATTTAGAAGACCTCTACGATATGTGTATGAAAGATGGAAGGAAACCTAAGAATCTAGAAGAGATGTCAGCCAATGATGTGCTGTGAGTTAAATCTAGCTTGCCACTTATTTAGTTTGTTCATTTTTTGCCATGTTAGTGATTGAACTCCAGGCCTTGCTTATGCTAGTCCAGTTCTCTAATATTGAGTTATATCCACAGCCACTAGCACTTTCATTTTATTTATTTATTTATTTATTTGTTTGTTTGTTTACTTGCAGTGATATGGATCAAATTCAGGGCCTTAATGGTGAGTATATATAATTTAATTCTTAATAATGGCTGTGTTTAGTAACCAATCCAAACATTTCCTGATAATTAAAAAGTTAAATTTGTAAACCAGCCAGGTTCAACATACATACCAATGGAAGAGAAGGTGTGTTTTTGTTGTTGTTGTTGTTGTTTATTTTTTTTTAACAAGGTCTCACTATATAGCTCAGAATGGTCTCGAACTTTTGATCTTCCTACATCACCATGTTGAGAGGGGGATTTCTTAAACCCATTTTCTTTAGCTGATCATATCTTCTTACCTGATAAAATGTTTGATAAGCTCAGTATAACTTTAAAAGATAAATTTGTTTGTTATATACATGCATATGAATGTACTAATTGCACAATATATTTCAATTAAAATACCTTTAGATATAATATAGCCAATCTGTCATCAAAGAGTTTGAGACACCTACTAGAGAATTTAGTAATAAATAAGGCAGAAACTGAAGAGGTGGCATTTGGACGGACCTTGACTGGAGAAAAAGAGTCACTTGAAAATGTGGAAATATAGAGTAGTTCTATCAAGTGAAATGGTATATGCAAAGGTTCTGAGATGAGAACCTTTGTTCCATGTATTTGAATGACAGAAAGCCATAATGACTTGAATATAATAAATGATACGTAGATTGAGAAAAGTGGGTGAAGCCCAAAATGTAAGTGAAAGCTTTGCACATAATGAATTACCAAACTTTTCTTAGTATAATAAAACAATTGCTATAAAGGTTTCAGGCTGGGAATAACCTAATCTGATATACATTTTCTAAGCTGTGTGGAAAAGAGACAGTGCAAGACAAGAGAGGACTCAAGGAGATCCCTTACATACACTGTTTACCAGATGAGAATGACTTGGAATAAAGGTATAAAAGTGAAATAGAAATGATCAGATTGCTATACATTCAAATACACTTTGGAAATCAATTAAAAAGTCTTTTAAAATATTTCCTTATGAATGTTCTAAATGTTCATATTATTATAATTATCCCAGAGGACTTCCTTGTATTCATGAGGAATCTGTACATGGACCAGGAGGCAGTCATTTCAGTAGAACAAGAAAACACTGCCTGGTTTAAAGTCAAGAAAGGTGTGCTTCAAGTCTATATCCTTTCACCACACTTCTTCAATCTCTATGCTGAGCAAATAACCTGAGAAGCTAGACTTTATGAGGAAGAACGTGGCATCAGGATTGGAGGAAGTCTCATTAACAACCTGCTTTATGCAGATGACAACTTTGCTTGATGAAGTTAAAGAAGATTTGAAACATTTATTTATGAAAATCAAAGAACATACCCTTCAGTATGGATTTCATCTCAATATCAAGGAAACAAACATCCTGACAACTGGGTCAGTAAGCAACTTCATGATAAACTGAGTTACAGGTCAACAAAAGAAAATGAAGACCCTCAACTAGATGGATTGACACAGTTGCTGCAACAACATGCTTAAACATGATAAACATCATGTGCCTGGCATAGAGTTGGGGAATGTTTCTGTCATACATAGTGTTGCTATGAGTTTGACCCAACTTGACAGCACCCAACAATAACATTACTCTGGATTGAACCTGGGGTTTTGCACATGCTTGACAAATGCAAGATATTACTATTATCATCAACTCTCAATACCTTCAGGTACTGAATCTGCAAATTCCACCAACCAAGGATAGGAAATAATTGGGGAAAAACTGTGTTTGAACATACACAGACTTTTTTAGTCAATATTCCATAACTAATACAGTATATCAAGCATTTACATTGCATTACATGCTATAAGTTGTCTAGAGATGATTTGAAGTATACACCAGGATGTACATAGGTTACATACAAATGCCATACAATTTTATATATGATACTTGACCATCCATAGATTTAGGCATCCATGGAGTATCCTGGACACAATTTCCTATGAATATTGATGAACAATTATATTCATTTATTCTACAAACGGGCCACTTGATCATAAAGTCCATGATGCTCTAACATGCATCATGGAATTAAGTCTTATTATTTCCTTCCAATCATGCAACTCGAATCTCATCTGTCTCCCACATGAACCTGTAAATCCTTGCCTTCCTTCCAAGTCTTTTCAGCGGCTTTTTCTCTTCTGCTAGTACTAGATGAAATTCAACAATATCAATAGCTTGGATTAAAAACAAGCTTGTGAGAGCTAATTTGTAAGAAAAATATAGGTCTGGTTTCTTAGGCTACAGGACAAGAAGAGAAGGAAATGTTCCATTTACTTCCTTGTATTAGTATAATTATAATACTAATTTTAGAGTTATATCTAATTGGTTGAAGTAAAAATCAGAGGATAAACAGGCAATACACAGATTTTAAGGTTTTTTTTTTCCTTTCAAAGAGATCTGCTTTTTGTATTTATTTTTGTCGGAAAGTCTATTCTCAGGGAAATATAATGAAGAGAGAAAAAGGCCTGGGCTACAGACTCTCCAGTTGGTTTATTATTATTATAGTGCAAACCCAGGCATTGGTTTTTAAAGCATTTAGTAACCAGCTCTCATATCCCCCATTACATTCCTTCCTGTGAATAGGGAACACCTTTCACAGCCTTCAAGCAGAGTAAGTTTTAATGGTGATCCTCCAGGGCTCATCTACTCTTCTGCTTTCTCTTATGGGCCATGGCTGACCAATGATCTGTACTGTATAATATCATTACACAAAATTGATCAAGATTCTAGATAAGCCTGGTTAACTGTCACAGTGATCTTGGTTTTATTTTCAGTTTTGGCTCTTTCTAACCATATGCCCTTCAGGCACTTGACCTTACTTTGCTGCCGTTTTATTACATCCAATTGCACAGGTTTGCTGTGCATATTAAATGAACTAAAAGTCACACGATGCCTAGTCAAATAATAAGTACTTTATATATGTTTTTAAGTAAAATATATTTCAAAGTTGAGGACTTTGTAGATCCAGTATAGAAAAAAAATGAAAAGTTTAAATATGTCCACAAAAATAGGAAGATCATTTGGAGTTTAAAGAGAATGAAGGATATAAAAGAGTATATTTGGGAAATGGGAAGGCTTAGCTTTTCCTGTGTTTTAACTATAATTATTACTTCTACACCCTGCAAGTGTCCTTTTCAGTGTTTTTCAACATATCTTCACCAAGGGAAATTTTCCATGGCTTTACTCAGTGGTTGTGAACTTAGGTTCTTCTAGTATGATTTTTTTTTCTTTCTTTGTGATACTGGGGGCTAAATCCAGGAACTCATACTTTTTTTTGCATATACTCTACCACTGAACTACACTCCCAGTCCCTTTTATATTTTTTATCTGTAGTCAGAGTCTTGCTAAGCTACACAGGCTGCCTTTGGCCTCAAACTTGACTGGAGAAAAAGAGTCACTTGAAAATGTGGAAATATAGAGTAGTTCTATCAGGTGAAATGGTATGTGCAAAGGCTCTGAGATGAGAACCTTTGTTCCACGTATTTGAATGACAGAAAGCCATAATGGCTTGAATATAATAAATGATATGTAGATTGAGAAAAGTGGATGAAGCCCAAAAGGTAAGTGAGAGCTTTTGTCTCTGCCTCCCAAGTCACTGGGATTATAGCTGTGTGCCACCATGCCAAGCTCCATTATTATTATTATTATTTTAAGTAAGTTAACTACTAAACATATGTGCCTGTAACTGTAGCACTGTGGCATCCGATCCAGTCAGATTTCGGAAGCTAAGCACAGTCGGGCTTGATGAATACCTGGGTGGGAGGCCCCCTGGGAACACCAGATACGGTAGGCTTGGGAGAAGGACCCAGCAACCCACTCCCAAAAGTCAAACCACAATTGAAAACCCTATTAATAGCAGAGCAACACTGACAATAGTGTTTCACCTGTTATACGTAGGGTTGATATGAATCAGATACCAACTCAAAGGCACCTAACAACAACAACAAGCATATGTAGGGGTTAAGTCCTTCAAATATAGCTAATGCAACTGAAAGTCTAAATTTTAAATTTTATTTATTTTCAATTATTTTAAATTTAACTTAACAAATGATGCTCAATTCAGCTATTAGAAAACTATTTTTAGAATAATTTGGGTATGTGAATCTATTTTTAACTGTGAATTTATGAAATCTAAACATTTTATCTAGTTGGTAGAGCAATGCTCTGCACTTTCTGAGGACCTGGGTTCAATCTCCAACACTGCAAAAATGAGAGAAGGATGTGGCAGTCCACTCCTGAAAAACAATCTCACCAAAATCAGCCATTGAAAACCCTATAAGAGTAGCTATGAGTCAGACTCAACTTGATGGCACCTAACAACAAATATAGATCAAGTATTTTCAATAAAAATTAGTATATAAAATGAAGTGTAAACTTTAAAGACAGAAAACTTAGAAAACATAATATAAAAGTTGATTAATAGCTTTTATATAGTAGTTATTGGATTGAGGATAGTTTGAATGTTTTGAGTTGCTAAAATATATTATTAAAATTAATTTGACATTTCTTTTTACTTTTTAAAATATGACCTCTAGAAAATTTAATATTACACAGTGACAGAAATTATATTTCTATAGGTCAGTACTGCTCTAGCTTTTCCTAAAGGGATAAATAAGCAATTCTGGAGTCCATGAATGGTAATAAATTAGATTTGTATGTCCTTTGAAATGGAACTAGGAAAGTTAAGCTTCTACTTCAAGGTAAGATTGAATTTTTTATATGTATCTTTGATTGAATCAAGTAATTCTTAAACTTGAAGAGAAGGCAGAGATTATCCAATAGATTGTTGTTGTTGTTAGGTGCTGTGGAGTCGGTATCGGACCTATAGCAATCCTCATAGGGTTTTCAATGGCTGACTATTTCGGGATTGCCTTGGGAGTGGATTGCCAGGCCCTTCTTCCATTTTTTTGAGGTGCTGGGAATTGAACTCAGGGCCTCAGAGACTGCAGAGCAGCGCTCTACCAACTGAGCTAAATCTCAGCCCCATCCAATAGATACTCTTATCTAAAAAAGAAATGTCTGGTGACACTAAGGATATTCACTGTTCTTCCAATAAAGGAGCAATCTTATCAAAAAGAAAATCACAATCTGAAAAAACAGCTCATTGCATTATGTATTAGTAGTAATTTTTATAAATGTCCTATGTATATTAAAATCTTTAATTTTGTCTATTGTTTCAATGTGGGCAAAAGTAAGAATTGATTTAATTACTTTTCATTTGGCATCTCTTTAATATAACTACCATACTTCCCCTCTCAGAGATACAGTGTTACTATAATACTCACCACAAACAGCAACTCATTCCATCCCAAAGCCCCACTGCCCTGTCCCTGGACGAAGCTCATAAGGGCACTTTGAACCTTTGATCATATAATCTTCCCTTTTCAAAGTGCCTATAGTTCAGAAAATTTCATTTCTGACTACCATCCATTTTTCTCATTAAGAATGAAGATTCTTTCTGTGATTCATTCTATGGACTATTCCTAGGTGGTTCATTTTTCTAATTATTGGCATATTCTACCTCTGAGCCATACTGATGATTTTCTGTCTGCTCTATGGTCTTTAGTATCTTTAGAATCTTTGCGATTCTTTTATGTCTCTTTTCCATTGATAGTTCCCAAATTTTCTTCAGCATCCTTCCATTATCTTGATTATAGTATTTCCCTTGTCTTCCCTCCAGTATGTTTCTTTTTCTTTCCTTTCATTTTCTTTTTGGGGGGCAGATATTAATTTTTGTGTTCTTAAAATAATTTTACTAATTTCCATAATCATTATAGAAAATAATAAGTTAAAACTAAGGAAAGAAAATAAATTCTGAAAATCAATAATCATAATATGAATATATCACTTAATATTTTAGGTTAAACCTAGTCAAATTTTATCTGTAGTGAAAAATGATCATGTATAATAAATTTTAGATTAATTTATGTCATAAATATATGGTAAATAATTTTATTTACAAAATAGAAAACATAAATAACTATCAAAACTATTGTATATAACCCTATACTATTATTTATTGGTTCTAAAACACAATTACTTAACTAATGTTCAAAATTGACATTTCTTTGCCTTATGTATAAGTACCATTGTGATAAATATTAATTTTAATGTATTTTGGGCCCTTTAAGACATTTTCTTTATGATGAATTCTCAAACAAAATTACTGAGTAAGAGACATGAGAATTCTTCAGTCTTTTGATATTTACTGTCAAACTCTCTCCGGGAAGATGGCACCAATTTCTAATCCAACCTTTTGGGTATTGAGTTACTAAGAATATGTAATATCATCTTTAACAACTTTGTAAATTCTATAAATAAAGAATGTTAGCTTGATATAATTATTAATATCTGAGCATTTTTGTTTAATATTTGTCAGTCACATTAAAATCTGTTTTTGAAATTTATTATTTTATGACTTTTCATCTGCACCAGAGTGTTTGTTTTATTAGATTTTATTGATTATATATTTAATTAAAAATGTTTTACCAGGTACAGTTTGAATCAGTGTATCATTTGTTAATTTAATATTTTGTTATTAAAGTTTGATAATTTTACTTATTCAAATCTTTCTTCCCTCTTTTCTCTATAAATTGTAGTATTTACAAAAAGATTAGTATGACAATTGGCAAAGGATCAAGATAGAGTGGAATTTTATATTTCAATTGTTTTTATAAACATTTAAAATCCACAAAGTGGTCATATCATATCACTCATGTCATCATTCTTTGCTTTATAAATAACTTCAATTTGGGCTAATATAAGGAATGATGTCAAATGAACATCATAAAAATGTTTGGTAATTTAAAAAATATCTCACATGTATGTAATAAGATTAAAGTTTCAGCTAAAATTATTTATCATTTCTGCTTTCACAAAATTCATAATGCAGTTTTGGACATGCTACCTGATAAGACCAAATGTTCTGTCTTTGGAGGAACTCTGCATTAGGTAGTCATATTCAACTTCTGTTGGAATTGATGATTAGAGATTGTGGCAATCAATGTACTTCTATTCATTTTTACTATAATTCTAGGAAAGGAATGCCTTTGGTAACACAAAAATTGCCTTGAAATCACATGCAATAGATATCAACAAAAATAGAACTTATTAAATCTTCCAAGGTCCATATCCTTCTTTGCAGTTTAAACAAAAAGATTGTCTTAGTAAAAATATGTCTTTTTATTTTTATTTATTTCTTTATTTACTTTTTTTGTGTGGTATTGGGGGTTGAACCCGGGGCCTTCCGCTTGCATGCTGTGCAAGTGCTGGACCACTGAGCTGCACCCTCAGCCCATTTTTTACTTTTTGAGACAGGTCTCCCTAAGTTACGCAGACTACCTCTGGTCTCGAACTTGCGATCCTCCTGCCTCTGCCTCCTGAGTTGCTGGGATTACAGGCCAGAGCCACTGTGTCCAACTCTTTTTCAAATTTTTATTTTTTATCTTTAGACAGTGTCTCTCTATGTTATACAGGATGCCTCCGGCCTTGAATCTGTATCCTTCTGCCTCAGCCTCCCAAATCAATGGGATTATAGAAGTGCGCAACCATAACCAGCAAAATATGTCATAATACACAATTAATTAGTTCTTTTTGATGTTTTATCATCTAAAGGCCAATTGTGAAAGCTGAAATATTTATAAAAGGCAACATGGAAAATCTTGCAATTACTCTTAGTTATAACTAATTTCTTCCTGTTATTAATTTCATGCTCATAAAAAATAATCTCTTATTACTTGTCTTTTCTGTAATTTAATATTCCCATTATTACTTCCTTTATTAAAATGTTTTGTTTCTTGTCTTTCATTCAGTTGTTAGGTGCCGTCAAGTTGGGTCCAAATCAGAGACCCTATGTACAATAGACCTAAACACTCCTGGGCACTCCGCCATGCCTGGCACTATTGTCAGTGCTTCTCTGCTACTCACAGGGTTTTCAATGGCTGATTATGTCCAGAGTGGCCTACCAGGTCCTTCTCCCAAGACTATAGCACAAGCATTCCCGGGTAATCTCTCATCGAAATACTAACCTGGCCTGACCCTGCTTAGCTTCTGAGACCTGATGAGATCAGATACCAGGGTGGTATGGTTATATACAAAAGGAACCATTAATTTGAAATTAGAATAACAAAGTTTGATAAAGTATATTTTTTTACTAAAGGTATGTTTTGGAAATTTTAGAATTTTATACACCTGTGTGGAAATTGACGTGGTGGTAACATTGAGCTGTTTCTAAGAACACATGGCATCTCTTCCCTTGTTTTTTATTGACATTTCCAATAAAACCTGCTGTGTTTGTTAGCAAAAATAAAAATAAAAATAAATTAGAAATAACTGAGATTAGAGTGAAACACAAAATAATACTTTATGGAATCTCCAGTAGAAGAATTTTCTTAAGGGAAAGTATGTTGTTGTTAGGTGCTGTCGAGTCAGTATCTGACTCATAGAGACCCTCATAGGGTTTTCAATGGCTGACTGTTTCGGGATTGCCTTGGGAGTGGATTGCCAGGTCCTTCTCCCATTTTGGGGGTGCTGGGAATTGAACTTGGTACCTCAGAGACTGCAGCGCAGTGCTCTACCAACTGAGCTAAATCCCAGCCCAAAGGGAAAGTATAATAAGGTCAAATTTCATAGAAAAGTAACAAAAAGTAAGCACTAGAAAGAAAACCATTGTATTTAAATCTTCAGATGCTGTTATCTCTGAATCTAGAACTGGACACAACATTCACACCACTGTGAGAATAATTTTTTTTTTCAAAGGACAATAATTCCTTTATAATTTCAGTATCCTTTAAAGTGGTGTAAACCTGCAGTGGTAATACTGTGGCATCTGATCCTGTCAGATCTCGGAAGCTAAGCAGGGTGGGAGTTGGTTAGTACTTGGATGGGAGACTGCCTGGGAACACCAGATACTGTAGGCTTGGGAGAAGGACCATGCAATCCACTCCCAAAAATCAACCTGCCATGAGAAACCCTATGAATGGCAGAGAAGCATGGACAATAGTGTTTTGCCTGTTGTACATAGTATCGTAGTTTCTTTTAAGCTTGGGGACATGAAATAAATTGATGAGCATTTAACCAGTTTCTAACTTGACATTTAATCCTTAATCCATCATTTAATTAATATAAATATATTGTTGTTGTTGCTAGGTACCAGCCAGTCTGTGTCCCATTTAACAGAATAATCTTTATAAAAATACAAAATAGACTGCACTGCACCTCCACTCAATTAAAACCTCCAACCAATTCCATTTCTTTTAGGACAATGTCTGATCTCCTTAGCTTTACAGATAAGGACTTCCTTCACCTGTTCATGTCTGTAATCTCATTAATCAACACTTTCCAATTACATTTTTCACTTCTGTTCCTTCAGGATTATGCACAGCCCCCTCATTGTGATCTGCATCTGTTAATTCCAAAATTTCTTCCTTATTTATTTCCTGCCTTAAAATTTCCTCTTTCAGGCCTTACTTGAGATTACATTTTACTGCAATGCTTCCCCAGACATCCTGTAAGAGTTGATCACATTTTTATCCCCATATCCTTCTATTCTCATCTCTTTAACCATATTCAATTTCCATTTTTTAATTACATTTGTCCCTCCTAATAGATTGTTAATTCTTTGAGGATAGGAAATGGACCTTACAAAAGTCTTTATACGTATGACATGTTACAACAATGCTTGGCATATGTAAGCATCTAGTAAATATTTGCTGAGTGAATAAAAAAGTGACCAAACAAATAAAAGAGAAAATAATTGCTCTTAAAGACCTTGAAGGACATTACATGACTTTTGAAGTAATACAAGTTATATAAATAACACACACAATTTGGTCTTCAATGTTCCTTTGCCACAAAATTTGATTTAATGTCAAGTGAGGAAAGTAGCAATGGTAGGTTATTTCATTGACTAAGCATTTTGTGGGCCAAAAGAAAGCAGATGTGACCATTTAGGAGGGTATTTATCTTACAAAAGGCATTATGGCTGTAGCGAAAAGGCTATGAAATCACTCTTTTCAAAGAATGCAGAAGTGAATTGACAAGGGGTTTAGTAAGTAGCAATTTCATAGCTGGCTGTGTTCCTCTAGTTTGTCATTGTCACTAGAGAGGTTGCCAAACCACATCTCTATCCCAGGAAGAAATTAAATATAATTTGGTTAACTGAAAACATTTGATATCCACAAATGCATAGAAAAACTTATATCTATATGTCAATTTATAGTATCAGGTCAATTACGTTCAAACCATAAATTAACAAATGTTTTTATTAGTTATTCCAGTAAAGTAGAATTTACATCACCTTGCTATCAGCAAAATTCTTCATAGAGAAAAAATTTTTTTTAATCCGCCATGATCATTACACCCACGTGTCTGTCAGCTTGTCATGCTGTGGGGGCTTGTAGGTTGCTATGATACTGAAAGCTATGCCACCAGTATTTCACATACCAGCATGGCTACCCATGGTGGACAGATTTCCACTGAGTTTTCAGACGGACAGACTAGGGAGAAGGACCCAACAGCCCACTCCCCAAAAATTTGTTGTTGTTGTTGCTAGGTGCCCTGGAATCAGTGTCTGACTCATAGCAACCCTACTTACAACAGGTAAAACACTATTGTCAGTGCTTCTATGCTATTCATAGGGCTTTCAATGGCAGATTGACTTTTTTGGGGAGTGGGTTGCCGGGTCCTTCTTCCAAGCCTACAGTATCTGGTGTTCCCAGGCGGTCTCCCATCTAAGTACTAACCAGGCCCAACCCTACTTAGCTTCTGAGATCTGCTGGGATGGGATGCCACAGTGCTATGGCTGCCAGCCCCGAAACAATTAGCCATCAAAAACCTATGAATAGCAGAGAAGCACTGTCAAATATAGTGCCAGAAAATAAGCTCCTTCTGATGGAAAGCATTCTGAAACAACTGAGGAAGAGTTGCCTCCTCAAAGTAGAGTAGACTTTAATGGGAATAGAGTAAAGCGCCTGGAACCTCCCATTGCTGATAAGGCACAACTCAAAATAGGAAGAAACAGTGGTTGCAACATTGGGCTTAAAAGTCAAATGATCATGTGCAGGCCACAGTGTTGGGTTACGTTTCTTTCTGTTGTACATAAGGCTACTATTAGTCAGATTTGACTTGATGGCACGCAGTATCAGCAACAGCAATATGATTATTAATACAATAATTAGAAAAAGAAGAGTAAATAAGTAAACTTTAAAACTATTTGCATTATTTATAATAATAATATGTATAAATAATTTGTACTTATTCATAATACCCAAATGATGATTCTGAGGAATTCTTATTAATACAGAAAGAGAGGGACTTGAATGAAAAGTGGGTGGCTTTAATTCTGTTATTTCTCCTCTTTTTTATCATTTTTAACTAGTATTCTTAAAGGATAAGTAAAGAATTAAAGTATATTCAAAACTCTCACTTGGTTTATTTAATTGTCCTCTTTCTGTCTTGGCTGAAAGCTTTTGTGGTGGAGTTAAAGTCCCAGTGGACTGTATTTTCTCCCTTCTCATGAATAAGTTCAAGTAAAAGGATGTGTTTTCTTGGAATACCTCACTGCCTCTTTTCAAGGAAAGGTGGTTGTTGTTGGGTGCCGTGCAGTTGGTATCCAAATCATAGCAACCCTCATAGAGTTTTCAATGGCTGTTTCAGGATTGCCTTGGGAGTGGATTGCCAAGTCCTTCTCCCATTTTTGCAGTGCTGGGAATTGAACTTGGGACCTCAGAGACTGCAGTGCAGCACTCTACCAACTGAGCTAAATCTCAGCCCCCAGGAAAGGTAAAGAATGACTATTCTACCTATCCATATGAAAAATTGGAAACTTGGAGGGTTCTTTACTGAAATATTAATGTGCATGTATTTGTTTTTGTACTTCTATTCCCTTCCCATTGAGATCATAGATGGGCACTTTTGGCATCTTTGCCTTGTAGGTGTGGTTTGGCCTGACAAGGCTCAGAGATCATTCGATGAAGGGAAGAAAATAGAAATAGAAATAGAAATTTCTGGGCGCCATTGCGCATGCCTGTAATCCCAGCGGCTCGGGAAGCAGGGGCAGGAAGATTGCGAGTTTGAGACCAGAGATAGTATGCATAATGTAGCAAAACCCTGTCTCAAAGAGAATTTACAAAATAAAAAATAAAAAGGGCTGGAGGCAGCAGCTCTGTGGTCCAGCACTTGCAAAGCACGCAACCTTTGGTTCAACCCCCAATACCAGAAAAAAAAAAAAAAAGAAAGAAAGAAATGCAAGGGTTATGTTTCCAAAGACAAGGCAGGAACTGATGTCTTCAAAGAGAGAGATTGAGAGAGGAAGGAAGGAAGGAAGGACAGAAGGAAGGAAGAAATTCTGTGAGCAAAAAGATCTATATTTTAGGTCCAGGACCATGGTTAGAAGGCATATCCTGAGAAGTGCAAGAAAATATTTGCATGCTACAACCCATGGGGAGACCATAATTTTGTGCTCAAGCATAGAATTTTTCTTTTCTTTTCCTTCCTTCTTTCCTTTATTTCTTTCTCTCCTACCTTCCTTCCTTTCTTCCTTCCTTCCTCTCTCTCTCTCTTTCTTTCTTCTTTCATTCTTTTCTTTTTTTGATAGTACATGGGGGAGAACCCAGGTCCTCACATGTGCTAGTTAAGTGCTCTACTGCTGCCCTGCTCCACACAACCTCATTTTATTTATTTATTTTTGGGGGGACAGGGTCTCTCTAAGGTGTGCAGCCTGCCTGTGGCCAATGTCCTGGAACCTGTGATCCTTTTGTCTCAGTCTCCCATGTTGCTGCCATTATAGGCATGCTCCACAGTGCCAAGTTAGGAGAATACCTTTGGCAATATAATGTTAGACAACATAGATATTGATAGCCACTTGGAAAGTTGGGGTATATGTGTCATTTTGGAGAGGGTGGTGTGCCCCTAAAAAAGACTGGGTTTTGATTCTTTGTTTTGCTAAGAATTGATTTGATTTGACTGATATAAGGTAATGTGACATTTCTTTGTTATTGTCATGTTTGCTGAGTGAAATTAGTTGCTAATAAATGTTTTAGACAAGATTATTCCTGGATTAGATACAGGGATAATGGATACTAGGAAGACATATGTATAAGAGGTCATGGAATGCTGGGAACATTTGTTTTTGCACTTCTTGGGAAAGTGTAAGGGTATGGGAAATTTAAATTCCCACATCAATGTTGAAGATGGCATGATGCCGAGGAATCTTCTGTCAGAGAGCGCTCTCTTTCCCCAATACCTACCTTATCTCTATTTCTTATTCCAAATCTTAATTCACATCTAGTCCCTGTGAATTTGTGATCCTTCCTGGATTCCTCAATTCACAACATTTTCTTCCAGTCTGATAATCTATGTTGGATCAAATGACCCTGAACATAATTTTTGAAGCACATTAAGATGAGGCCCTGGGAACTGCAGCAGGAGCCATGTTGCAGAACATGCGCCTTCTTATCTAATTGAGTCCTTAGGAATATTGCTGGACAGAACTATTCTGCTTAAAGATTAATGGTAAACACATGAATGCATATGAGTAGAAAAAAATAAATCACAAATATTATGCCTCTAAGTGTAACTATCCATTAAGAAACCATAATATACAGAAATCAAATTGACTACATATGCGCAAAGAGACGATTAAAAAGCTCTGTACAAAATGTCAAAACAAGACCAGGTGCTGACTGTGGATCAGACCATCAACTTCTCATATGCAAGTTCAAACTGAAGCTGAAGAAAATTAGAACATGTATACGAGAGCTATGGTATGACCTTGAGTATATCCCATCTGAGTTTAGAGACCACCTCAAAAATAGGTTTAATACATTAGACACAAATGACAGGAGACCAGAAGAGTTGTGGCATGACATAAAAGATATCATTCAAGAAGGAAGCAAAAAGTTCTTAAAAAGACAAGGAAAAGAGAAAAGACCAAATTACATGTCAAAAGAGACACTGGACCTTGCCCTTGAACATCGAGCAGCTAAAGCAAAAGGAAGACATGATGAAGTTAAGGAACTAAA
>VMDO01014975.1:0-52724 GCA_007922755.1 Pedetes capensis | reverse complement strand
AAAGAACTTTTTGCTTCCTTCTTGAATGATATCTTTATGTCATGCCACAACTCTTCTGGTCTCCTATCATTTGTGTCTAATGCATTAAACCTATTTTTGAGGTGGTCTCTGAACTCAGGTGGGATATACTCAAAGTCATACCGTGGCTCTCTTATACTTGTTCTAATTTTCTTCAGCTTCAGTTTGAACTTGCATATGAGAAGTTGATGGTCTGATCCACACTCAGCACCTGGTCTTGTTTTGACATTTTGTATACAGCTTTTCCATCATCTCTTTCCACATATGTAGTCAATTTGATTCCTATATGTTCCATCTGGTGAAGTCCATGTGTATAGTCTCCATTTATGATGTTGAGAAAATGTATTTGTAATGAAAAGGTCATTGGTCCGACAAAATTCTATCATGCAATCTCCAGCTTTGCTTCAGTCACCAAGACCATATTTTCCAACTACTGAGCCTTCTTGTTTGTTTCCAACCTTTGCATTCCAGTCACCAGTGATTATCAGTATGTCTTGATTGCATGTTTGATCTATTTCAGATTGCAGAAGCTCATATAAGTCTTCCCTTTCTTCATTTGTGGCCTTAGTGGTGGGTGCATAAATTTGAATAATAGTCATATTGACTGGCCTTCCTTGTAGGCGTATGGATATTATTCTATCACTGACAACATTGTATTTCATGACAGATCTTGAAATGTCTTTTTTGATGATGAATGCAACCCCATTTCTCTTTAGTTTATCATTCCCAGCATAGTAGACCATATGATTGTCTGACTCAAAATGGCCTATGCTGGTCCATTTTAGCTCACTGATGCCTAGAATATCAATGTTTATGTGCTCCATTTCTCTTTTAACAATTTCTAATTTTTCTAGATTCATACTATGTACATTCCATGTTCCAAATATTAATGATTGTTTACAGTTGTTTCTCCTTGTTTTGAGTTGTGCCACATCAGCAAATGGAAGTCCCTGGGGCTTCACTCCATTTCTGCCATCATGGTAGACTCTACTTTGAGGAAGCAACTCTTCCCCAGTAGTCTTTTGAGTGACTTCCAACCTGGGGGGCTCATTTTCTGGCACTATATCTGACAGTTTTTCTTTGTTATTCATGGGGTTTTCAATGGCTAGTTGTTTAGGGAGTGGTTCACCAGGTCCTACTCCCTAGTCTGTCTTAGTCTGGAAGCTCAGCTGAAAACCTGTCCACCATGGGTAACCTTGCTCATATCTGAGGGACCAGTGGCAGAGTTCTCAGTTTCATCGCAATACACAAGCCCCCACAGTGCCGCAAACTGACAGACATGGGGAAGGGTTTCTATATAGATGACTATAAATGTATATTTATATATACACATACACATACACATACACATACACATATATACATATATACATATATATGTATATATGTATGTACATATACATATATATACATGTGTGTATACTTACATGTATGTGTATATATATATATATATAGATATAGATATAGATAT
Source organism: Pedetes capensis (assembly GCA_007922755.1). Taxonomy (NCBI): domain Eukaryota; kingdom Metazoa; phylum Chordata; class Mammalia; order Rodentia; family Pedetidae; genus Pedetes; species Pedetes capensis. The sequence continues at coordinate 51,235 of VMDO01014975.1, read as the reverse complement.
ATATATATATATAGTCAATGTTACTGGAAAATTATATTTTGGTTTTTTTAGGTGCTGTTGAGTCAGGTCCAATTCATAGTGACACTATGTAGAACAAAATGAAACACTCCCCAATTCTGTGCCAGGCAAACAGTCTTTCTTATGTTTAAGCCCATTGTTTTAGCTACTGTGTCAATCCGTCTACTAGAAGGTCTTCCTTTTTTTCATTTACCTGCCACTCTCCCAAACATGATGTCCTTCTCCGGGGATTGGTTCCTCCTGCCTACATGTCCAAAATACATTAGAGGCACAGTCTAGCCATCCTTGCTTCCAAGAAACACTCTGGTGGCACTTCTTTTAGCACAGATCTGTTGGTTCATTTGGCAGTCCATGATATATCCAATATTTGCCTCCAGCACCATAATTCAAAAGCATTCAATCTTCCCTTTCCTCCATAATTCAATCATATGACTTTCACAGCCATATGATACAACTGAAAATACCATGGTATGAGTCAGGTGTACCTTAGTCTTTACCTTTTAACTCTTTAAAGAGGTCTTTTACAACAGCTTCTCCCAATGTAATGCATCTTTTGATTTCTTGGCTACTGCTTCCATGGGTGTTGATTGTACAACCAAATAAAATTTTGGACAACCTCAATCTTTTCTCCATTTATTATGAAGTTGCTCACTGACCCAGTTGTAAGGATTTTTGTTTTCTTAATTTTGAGGTGCAATCCTTACAGAAGGCTGTGTTCTTTGATCTTCATCAGTAAATGTTCCAAATTCTCTTCACTTTCAACAAGCAGAGTTGTGTCATCTGTGTAACACAGGTTGTTAATGAGTCATCCTCCAATCCTGATGCCACATCCTTCTTCATAAAGTCCAGTTTCTCAGATTGTTTGCTCAGTATAGAGACTAAATAGCCCTGACACACACCTTTCTTAATTTTAAACCAAGCAGTATTTCATTATTCTGTTTGAACAACTGCCTCCTGGCCCATGTACAGATTCCTCATGAATACAATTAAGTCCTCTAGTGTTCTCATTCTTCATAATATTATCTGTAATTTGTTGTGATCCACACAGTCAAATGCCTTTGCATGGTCAATAAAACATAGATAGACATCTTTTTGGTATTCTTTCAATTAATATCCATCTGAGATCAGGAATGATGTCTCTGGTTCCATGCCCTCTTCTGAATCCAGCTTGATTTTCCAGCAGTTCCCTGGCTGTATACTGCTGCAGTTACTTTTGAATGATCTTAAGCAAAAATTTTGCTTGCATGTGATATTAATGATATCATTCAATAGTTTCCACATCTGGTTAGCTCCCTTCTTGGGAACAGACACAAATATGGATCTCTTCCTGTCAGTTGGTCAGGTAAGTGTTTTCAAAATCTCTTGGCATAAGGAAATGAGCACCTCCAGTGCTACATCTGTTGTTGAAACATCTCAAGTGGTATTCCACCAATTCCTTCAAGGCAGCATCTACTTCGTTATTCAGTACCATTGGTTTCTGATCATATGCTACCTCTTGAAATGGTTGATCATTTACTAATTCTTTCTGGTATAATGATTCTGTGCACTCCTTCCATCTTCTTTTGATGTTTCCTGCAACAATCAATACTTTCCCTATAGAATCCTTCACTATTGCCACTGTAGACTTGAATTTTTTCTTCAATTCCTTAAGCTTGAGAAAAGCAGAGCATGTTCTTCCCTTTTGTTTTTCTATTTTCAGCTCTTTACATATGTCATTCTAATATTGGATTTTGTCTTCTCAAGCTGCCCTTTGAAATCCTATGTTTAGTTCCTTAACTTCATCCTGTCTTCCTTTTACATTAGCTGCTCAATGTCTGGTATCTGTAATACTGGTAGCACAGCTTTCAGCACCGCAGCAACATGCAAACCACCACAGTATGACAAACTGAGACACGTAGGGGTAGAAAATTATATAGAAAAATTAAAATATTTTATTAAAGTGGGTCTATAGTAAGATGGGGCTGGGATTTCGCTCAGTTGGTAGAGCACTGTGCTGCAGTCTCTGAGGTCCCGAGTTCAATTCCCAGCACCGCAAAAATGGGAGTAGGACATGGAAATCCACTCCCAGGCAATCCTGAAATAGTCAGCCATTGAAAACGCTATGAGGGTCGCTATGAGTCAGATACCGACTCGATGGCACCTAACAACAACAACAACAACAACATAGTAAGATGAGGGGCTGGGATTTAGCTCAGTTGGTAGAGCACTGTGCTGCAGTCTCTGAGGACCCGAGTTCAATTCCCAGCACCGCAATAATGGGAGAAAGGCCTGGCAATCCACTCCCAAGGTAATCCTGAAAGGATCAGCCATTGAAAACCCTATGAGGGTCACTATGAGTCGGATACCGACTTGACAGCATCTAACAACAACAACAACATAGTAAGATGAGGCCTGTAGCCGTAGTCCTGTGGCATCAGATCTCAGAAGCTAAGTAGGGTCGGGCCTGGTTAGTACTTGGATGGGAGACCACCTGGGAATACCAGATGCTGCAGGCTTGGGAGATGAACCAGGTAACGCACTCCCAAAAATCAAACCACCATTGAAAACCCTATGAACAACAGAGAAGCACTGACAATAGTGTTTTGCCTGTTGTAAGTAGGGTCACTACAAGTCGGATAACGACTTGACAGCACCTAACAACAACAACATAGTAAAATGAAAACTCTTTTGAAAATTACATTTTAATGTACGCTTATTATTTAAAATAGCTGTGAAGAAAGGAAGCATGATTGTTATTCCTATCAATCAACATGGTCCTCCATTATTAATAAGAGAGGGAGAACTGTTTCATACTGCAGCAAAAAAATTCTCTCTTGCTTCTATTCTGACCTTCTATTTTTGGGTATTTTATTGATTTGTGTCCTCCATTATTAATGAAGATCAGATATTTGAAGAAAACCAGCAACAACAAAATAGGTGGCCAAGATAAAAAGAGAGAGAGAGAGAGAGAGAGAGAGAGAGAGAGAGAGAAATTTTCACTGACAGAAACAGATAATTCATGGAAAAGATAACTTTTTAAATGTTCTAACCACAAACCTTATAGGTCCACCTGGTTGTTTTGTATGATGATATCACAAAAGAAGAATAGGCTGATACAAAAAGGAACTCAGAGGTGATGAAAGTCAAAAATATCTAAAATTCAAATGTTTTATGAACACAAATTGATATAAAACAAAGGAGAAATGTTTTTAAGTATTCCCCCAAAATATACACCAGAGGAAAAAAATTTAAATATAAGAGAAAATTTAAAAGATATAGATTATCTATCTAATAAAATGTTGAGAGAAGCCAGGTTCCATGGCCTTCAGCTGTAATCTCAGCAACTCAAAAGGCTGAAGGAAAAGGATAGCCAGCTTAAGGTCAGAGGAAGCCTACACAACTTAGTGAGATCCTGTTTCAAAATAAAATATAAAGAAGGGGCTGGGCACTCAGCTCAGTGGTAGAGCACTTGCCTAGCATGCACAAGGCCATGGGTAAAACCCCCTAGTACTGGGGGAAAAAAGTTGAGAGAGAAAAAAATCACAAAAATAATCAAATAACAAAAATTTCCTTGGGGCTGAAACAAAACAGAAAATGAAAATGGGCTAGTAAGTGCTAAGATGAATAAAAAAAGATCTTCACCTAAACACATATTCACGAAGTTTTACTATACCAAGGATAAAGAGAACTTAAAAGTGTACAGCTTGTAAAAATAAAAAATGCATTCTCACCTTAAAAGGTATAAGTAACTGATTTTACTACTGAATACTCCAAACATGTCCTCCAGAAAGTTCATACCAATTATCTCACCTAATAATAAAAGGGCTTGGGACTCAACTCCCCGAGTACTGCCAAAAAAAAATTATTTGACAAATATTCCATCAACATTTCCAAGCAAGAGAAAGACATAGTATCCACTAAAGAGTGGAATTCATCCAGGAGCACAATAAAAAAGAATCTCAGAATGATTATTTATGGCTAAAACCAATTAAAACTGTTATAACGAAAAAAGAATGATGGGTTGATTTTTGCTCCAAATAGAAGTCTAAATTAGTATCTCTGGTTGGCATGAATGCTCTTCCCAATGGCATTTCAAGGACCCATGCTATTTTCCAGGTTGTGGTCCCACCACCCCTAGGACTTTGTCATTGCATGTGGGTTTGAGGCTCCAGATTTCAGACTGTGGAAAAGAAAGAGTAAACACTGAAGAAGCCCCCTCTTAGCCTTATCTGATGACTGACTTGACTCTGTGGACGCATTTAGAAAGGACTAGTCAGTCCTGATTCCACAATCTGAAAGGAGTATCCAGATACCAATAAGATAGTAAATCACTGCAGGTAACACCCTGAGACCCCCATTCCTAGAGATCCAGCCCTCCTCTCCTGACACTGCTCAAATGCCAGCTACATTTAATTGCATCAGATACTTGCAATCCTATAAGCTCCTGTTCACACTCCACCCACAGAACCAAGAGTCCACATCTCATCCATTACCTATAACTCCATATCCAGCTGGTCAGCAAACTAGAACAATCACTTCTTATCCCATCTCTCCTTTTCATTACCTACGGGTTCATTCACCTCTTGTTGTTGTTAGGTGTTGTCAAGTCAAATACAACTCATAGCAACCTTATGTACAACAGAATGAAACACTACCTAATACTGTCCCATGAAGATGATCGTTTTACATTTAAGCCCATTATTGCAGCCACTATGGTTCTTCACATTTTGAGTTGTGCCACATCAGCAAAAGGAGGTTCCAGGGGCTTTACTCTATTTCTATCATTAAGGCCAACTCTACTTTGAAAAGGCAACTCTTCCCTAATCATTTCTTGAATGCCTTCCAGCCTGGGGGTGGAAAGGAGGGCTCATTTTCCAGCATTATATTTAACAGTGCTTCTCTATGAGTCATAGGATTTTCAATGGCTAATTGTTTCAGGAGTGAGCTATCTGGTCCTTCTCCCTAGTGGGTCTTAGTCTGGAACTTTAGCTGAAACTTGTCTATCATGGGTCTCCCTGCTAGTATTTGAGATACTGGCGGCATAGCTTCCAGCATCACAGCAACACACAATCCCCCACAGCATGACAAGCTGGGGAGTGCATTCACCTAGTTCCTCAGAAGTGATATTCTTGGGTCTATTCACAGTGTGTAATGTGGCTGTGGGATGTGCATGCTCTTAGCTAAGGCACCTTTGAATAGGCTGGGCTGGCATGGAAGAGGAGGCACTGCCATGGAGGGTGTCCATCTGCTGTGCCAGGCACTAGAACAAGGGTCATGCTAAATCTGGCCCATACGCTTCTCAGGATATGAAAAGAGAGGTGATAGGCTTCTCACTTCTGTGATCTTTGCTTTGCCTCTCAAATTGTCACACCTCAGTTCAGGACTCTCCTGGGTTTCATTAGTGATGGGGAAAGCAAGCCAACTGGGGGTTGGTGTAGGTTTGCCTGGGACTGACTCTTAAAATTTCACTTTCACAGGGTAATAGCCTGGAGTCAAGTCTTCAATGAAATTCTAGAGAAGAAAAAATATGGTCCACTTTACGGCTTGTTTATCCATCTGTATCTTCCCTGGTGCACGTTCTTGGAGTCTCTCCTTTCCTGGATTGTGACCTTTCAAGGTTTTGCAGCTTGTTCAAAGCTACTCTTCAGTGACAGTTTAAGGACTAGGAGAGGTAGCCACTAAAAATAACAGCATGCATAGCAATTCATTCCTGCAAATCCTGCTCCATCCCCGTGAAGTGCCTTCCTCTGTTTTTACCATCCAGCCCTCAACGTGAATATATGTGAATGATATGACCACAGAATTTATATGATAGGTCCTCACCTTGTAGAAGTAAGAATGTGGAGACATGCTATTAGAAAATTCTTGTTCATCATAAACCCATGGGCATGTTCAGGTCGTTTGAATTTATATTTCCAAAGTTTATGATGAAACAGATGCTCTAGTAAAGGGGAATGAGAGAAAGACAAGTTGAGCGCAGAGTTGCCTAACAAGAGAGCTAAGAAATTATATAAAAGATGTCTTTTGTTCATTATCATCCTCTGGAATTATAACACATTCCAAAGAGGACAAACTTCTTTTAATATTGCATATTATTTATCAAATTGTAATGTATAAGATACATCAAAAATGGCCATGACTCTTAAACTTGCAATTCCATCTCTGAAAATTTGCTCTACAGAAATACTTAAGGACTTTAGTTTCTTGCAGCATTATGATCTAAATAACCAGAAATCCTTTCACTACAAAGTGGAAATGTGGCATAAATGTAAGATTCGTTTAAATGCAGTGCTGGGCCTGCAGGAAAGGCAGAAAAATCCTCAGGTGTGAAAAATGAAAAAGAACCTGAAATCTTAAACTGTAATAGCTGAGCTGAAACTCTGGGAATTTTCTGATCTCAATAACACAGAGGTTTTAATACTCATACAGAGAACAAAGATGAGGACTTAGGATACTCAAGAAGCAAGAAGTTAGACTAGAAAAATCCATGCAAAAGCATATAAAGATGAGTGCAGTTATTCTGTCTAGGTTTTACAAGAAGAAAAATTTGATATAGTTTGAGAAACCATAACCATGGGCCTGACCTCATGGGTTTGGTATACACATATATACCAAAATTTTTATGTTGATAAATTAACATACAAGTGTAATAGCCCTCATATGTTAATTGGATGATGTTTTAAGCACACTTATCCCATCATTCTTGCCTTTTTCTAAAGCAGTCCTGCAAGTCCTCTTTCTTGAGTATCTTTAGTTGTACTGTTAGGTCTGCACCAATGTCCAGAACTGATGCAAAATGTTTACCTTTCATGATCATTTTGACTTTGGGAAAGAGCCAGAAGTTACACAGGGCCAGATCTCATTAATAAGGTGGATGCAGACACACTATAATGTTTATTTGACAGAAGTTGCCATACCAGAAACATTTGTGACCCATGATTTAGGGGCACTTTAAAATACACCTTCTCTCAATCATAACTCATACCCATATGATGGCACCAAACAAGTTGAAACTTGCCATGCACTATTACTAAGGTTCTCTGCACCAATTGCCACTTCCCACATTGAAGCTCTCTGCTTTTCTGTTGGATGACACTTGGCAGCATATATATATATACGTGTGTGTGTGTGTGTGTGTGTGTGTGTGTGTGTGTGTATCATACCTCATATAATATGTTCTGTGCTGTTTATAACTATTGTGTTCTCGGAAGAAGCCAGAAAATCTCTCTGACAAGCCACATTCTTATACCAGCATTCCCATGGAGGTCCCATACAAGATGACCTCACATTCCAAAATTACAAAACCCATAGGGAGATAGTCCACCATGAGCAACAGCAATAGAAGCAAATATATGAAATAGTAACTATAGATATTGTTCAATAAATACAAAAAAATCATGTTTAAATTATTGAAGATATAGCTGGGCATGGTGGTACAGGCCTATAATCCCAACAACTCAGGAGGCAGAGGAAGGAGGATCATGAGCTTAAGGCCAGAGGCAGCCTGCATAAACTTAGCAAAACTCAAAATTTAAGAATTAAAAATGGGCTGGAGTTTCAGCCCAGTGGTAGAGCACTTGCAAAGTATATACAAGACCCTTAGTTCAACCTCCAAGTACCATACATACATACACACATACATACATGTATACATACATACATACATACATACATACATAAAATGATTGAAGATACAAAGAACAAATAGAAAATATAGAAGATGGGACAGATTTGAAAAATAAAACTTTCAGAAATGGTAAAACATAATTGAAAACAGAATCTCAATAGAAGGGTAAAACAGCAGCTTAGACACAGTTGAAGAGATAATTAATGAGAGCTGGGCGTGGTGGTGCACGCCTGTAATCCCAGCTGCTCGGGAGGCGGAGGCGGGAGGATCAAAAGTTCGAGACCAGAGGCAGTCTGAGTAATTTAGCGAGGCCCTGTCTCAAAACGTAAAAGAATGGGCTGGGGGCACAGCTCAGTGGTCCAGCACTTGCAGCGCATGCAGGCATGAGGCCCTGGGTTCAACCCCAGTACAGCAAAAAAAAAAAAAAAAGAGAGAGAGATAATTAATGAATGTAAAACAGAAAATTGTTCAGAATGCAGCCCAGAGAGATAAAAGAGACAGAAAATATGAAAGTTTAAGAATGAATTAAGGATATCACAGGGATATATTAATAATGATCACAGTATTATTTATAAAATCTAAATGTTTGAAACAATGTAACTGTCTACAGATAGATTTATTTTTTAATTTTTAATTTTTAACATTTTTATTTAAGATTCAGTTGAGCTTAACTTAATGTAAATGATAGCTATAAAAATGTATCTACTAACACTGAAAGTGTAAATATTTTTGCAAACTCAAATATTTATGTACAACACATGCTTACATTAATGTACAAGGAAAGATCGAAAAAAGTGTATCCCAGTTTCTCTGGGTAGATAGGATAAGTGTGTGTGAGTGTGTGTGTTCGTAATCTTCCACAATTAGAAAATAAAATAAATAAATTCAATTTTGAGGAAAAATACCAACACACTGGAACAGCTCAGATCATTACTCTCAGATTAACAGTTCTTTCTTGCTTTGTTCCTTGGTTGAATTAACTACTGGCTGGGTGCTGAACCCTGATGAGAGCGGTCCTGGCTGCTTAAAAGTTTGTGGCTTTGCAGTCAGAGACAAAAGAGTGGAGAATCCCCTGGAGAATAGCTCCTGATCCAAGCTGAGTGAAACACGGATCTCAGATATGGAACGTCCATCACACAGTGCCAACATCTGGATTCTCCAGGGACCCGTAGCCAGTCTGTCCCTTATCCCTCATGGCCATCCACTCTAAAGAGCCTTCTACAAGTTTTTCAGGACACCCAGATTCTATGAGGATACTAACAGAGCTAGATCACTTCCTCTTTTGTAGCATGAATTGCTGACTTCCCCAATATCCATCAAATCCCCAACCATGCTGGAGTCTGTCCTCTACCACAACACTGCTGCTCATTTCAGGGTTCAGGGAAGGGAGTCTGACTTTCCCCCAGTGATCATTCATCCACACTTCCACTGGGCTTCCCTCATCCTTCTGAATCCTGACTCCAGGGGTTCCTAGTCACTCTCGAGGACCTAGACATTAGCAAGAGAGAAATCTAGGGGAAAAGTAGCAATTTCAAAAGTCAATTCTGCCACAAACTGTAAGTTTCCTACTTCCAGAGCCATGACATTGTATTGGGATAGCAATTAGGTTCAGGACACAAACATTGTCAATGGGCTATCAGTAGATTTCCAAACCAGGGTGATCGCATACATCACAGCCTCATAATAACATCTGTATTGATTAAAGGACTATGTCCTAGAAACTAACAGACACCACTGCAGCACGAAGGGTGTTTTTAGGGCATCAGTAGCTTCCTCATCGTGTCTCCTGGCCCTTACCCAGTCATGATATAGGCTCGATTTTCTGCTAAATACAACCCAGCACTGCTTTTTCTCCCAGCTAAACTGTTATCTTCTCTAAATTCTCCCAGTGTAGAAATTTGAAAGCTGCCACTGGACTTCTTTTAACTGACTTGCTTCTTACAGTAATACTTGAGTTTTATGGAGATTTTTTTTCTTTTTTTCATCTATCTTTTATGCCATCTAAGATATCAACTTCCCTATAAGGCTGAATTGCCTGCAGCGGTAGCCCTGTGGAGTCTGATCCCGTCAGATCTCGGAAGCTAAGCAGGGTCGGGCCTGGTTAGTACCTGGATGGGAGACCGCCTGGGAACACCAGAAGCTGTAGGCTTGGGAGAAGGACCTGGCAACCCCCTCCCAAAAAATCAATCTGCCATTGAAAACCCTATGAACAACAGAGAAGCACTGACAATAGTGTTTCCCCTGTTGTACAGAGACTCGCTATGAGTCGGATACCGACTCGACGGCACCTAACAACAACAACATAAGGCTGAATTGGTTCATGATAGAGCTTAAAAACATGTAAAATTTTAGAAAGAAATAAAAAGATATCTTGTCCTTAGCTCTTTAGTTTGCTATAGTTTTTCACTTTGCTCTGACAGGACCCAAACTGATCATATCTTTCCTGGAACCAGTCACTGTGGCACTAAGAGTACACAGTTATCTGATTGGTGACATCCAATCAAGGCCCATTCTTGTAGCTAGGAGTTAGAGCCATCCCAACCAGAGTGCAAAGTGCACAGCTGTATAGTAGGGGAGAGAGGGTGGACTGGGATGCTGGAAGGTAGCCACGATTTCCCCCAGAGTGACATCCCTGCTTTGCTTCTTTACCATCTGTGAGCACGGGTCAGATTCCCCCTTGAAAGCATGTGACTAGTAAGACCTACTCAACCTACCCCTCAAGGGCCATGTAAGGATTAAATTGTTTTTGTTAGGTGCCATGAAGTCAGTATCCAACTCATAGCGACTCTTTGTACAACAGGAGAAACAGTATTGTCAGTGCTTCTCTGCTATTCATAGGGTTTTCAATGGCTGATTGTTTTTTGGGAGTGGGCTTCCAGGCCCTTCTCCTAAACCGACAGCACCTGGTGTTCGCAGGCAGTCTTCCATCCAAGTACTAACCAGACCCAACTCTGCTTATGGTTAATGGTTGTTGACAATGGTTATGGTTAATGACAATGTTGGCTACCACAATGCTATGGCTTCAGGCAAGGATTAAATAAGATAACTTAAAGGGCTGTGTCCTTGTTGCTGTCAGGTGCCCTTGAGTTGGGTCCAACACATAGCAACCCTATGTACTACAGAAAGAAATACTACTCAACACTATGCCAGGCCCAGCACTATGTCAGTGCTTCTCTGCTATTCATAGGGTTTTCAATGGCTGATTGTTTCAGGAGTTGGCTACCAGGTCCTTTTCCCATTTTTTGCAGTACTGGGGATCGAACCCAGGGCCTCAGAGAGTACAGAACAGCATTCTACCAACTGAGCTAAAACCCAACCCCAACTTAAATGGCAGTACTTTGTAAACTGTAAAGTGCCCACTAATGAAGGAAACATCTGGATGAATCTCCACTACACACATTAAGCAGCTGCTGGCAGTGACCTGTCCAGATTCCCAGGGCCTTTCCTGTTCCTGTTTGTACCAGCCAAATTCCAAGTACAGGCCCCCACATTCCTTTGCCTGAGGGTTTTCTCTGTCCTTTACTCCCTAGAAGGACTCAGATCACATGTGCTAAAGAATACATCCTTCTCCCCCACTCAGGAGCATCTCAGCCTGTGACTGTCAGAGCTGGGGAATCATCCTCTGCTATGGAGCTGACATAACTCTGGGATATGTTCTTCACAGATCTCACAGTGGCACTGCATGATTAAGGTCCAGGTGCTTGCTCTGGTAACTGGCCTGTTTATAGTTTTTTTATCCTCCTTCACTCCTGGTCCCTTTCCCACTCCTGCTTCCTGGAATCACCTCCTGATTAAGTTTCTTACACTGCCATCCTGGTCTCAGCATGTACTTCTGGACGAATCCAAATGAACACATACATCAAACTAGTATCATGTGAATGAGAACACTTATTTGTCATAAAAATTATATACTAGACATTTTACTTTAGAATACTGGATGGTGCCAAAGATGTATACACATTTTAAGAGCTGTTATCTATGTATCACTTTTTGAAGTTGAATTGAATTACAGTAGCAATGTGTAGTATGATGTTCTGGATTATATTCCCACCATCACGTTAGAACAAGCATACAACACATTCTTAAAACAGTAAAAGGAAACTTTTTGTCCCAGGATATGTATACATTTTTTGGCACCCCCTGTACATTCCACAATTCCTTTTAAGTTATTTCTGTGTGAGTTTTCATTGTCTGTGTATAGCGTACCTTTGTTTCTAATTAATTCATTATGTTGCTGGGCCAACTGAAGGGTCAAACATGGCTTGCCTCCAGAGAAAGATAAAACACAAGCAATGGTACCCAGATGTATTTTTCACAAAGTCCTGTCCTAAAGATAGATAATGCTATTAGAAAGTAGAACCTATAATTAGTATATTTATCAGTAAAATACACATTAGACTGTGATAAATTTGCATGTTTGAAAGCAACAGAAAAAATATGTTCAAGATGCGTTAACTTAGCTATCTTTTTTTTTTAAGTTTTATTTTTCACTGAGCATATTGAACACAGCTATTGAACTGTGCTGACTGGCCATTTCATTGGGGCTCCTAAGAAACGATGTCCATTGTGTTATGTGAGACTTTGGAAAGAATTTTCAGCAGGGATGAGTGTATATATTATAAATTCAATATCTAGTCATATTTGTTTTCTTATTTTACAATTAAATTCAAATTTTGTTAAAATTAACCTGTGCTGCCACTATCATACCCACTCACCATACGTGGATGTTTAGCAATTCAGATATTCCATATCTATAAATGTGGACTGGATTTTGAAGATTTCATGTGAAAAAAGGATATAAAACCTTTCACTAATTTTACATTGATTATATGTTGAAATATTTTTTGATATACTGAGTTAAATACATATATTAAAATTAATTTTAATATATATTATCTTTTTACTTTTCTTAATGAGACTTGATGTTATTTTTCACTTTTCTTAATGTGATTATCAGAAAACTTTAAAATACATATGTCCCTCCTGTTTATGATCTACACTGTATTTCTATTGCCTAGTGAAGACGTAAAGTAATCTCCAAACCACCTCTGTAATACTTTTTGTCCTTAAAGCACTTTATCTGTCTCTTGAATTATACATGTAAATTACCGGTTGTTCACTGTAAGTTCCAAGGATCTTATCTGCCACGTTTATTATAACCAGTGTCCATCACATATTAGAGTTGAAAATACCTTTCATGAAATAAATATATACTAGGCAAAGCATCGGGGCTAGGATTTAGCTCAGTGGGTAGAGCACTGCGCTGCAGTCTCTGAGGTCCCAAGTTCAATTCCCAGCACCACAAAAATGGGAGAAGGTCCTGGCAATCCACTCCCAAAGCAATCCTGAAAACAGCCATTGAAAACCCTATGAGGGTCACTATGAGTCGGATACCGACTTGACGGCACCTAACAACAACAACAACAACAGGCAAAACATCAAATTAGTGATCAGCTGCCTTTACAGTACCATTAACCATATGACTGGCTTTGGGCTAGTTTTGTTTTTCTTTAATTAATTTTTTTTGAAGACCTGAGGATTGAACCCAGGCCCTTGCACATGCTAGACAAGTGCTTTACCACTGACCTACACTTCCAGCCCATGAAATAAATAGAAAAAAGGATAAGGGGCTGAGGAGCCATGAGTCGCTGACTCCAGCTCATTTAGTGTGCTCTGGGTTAATGAGCTAGCCTACTGGCCCCTGGAGGTACAAGGGGGACATCACACAAAAGAATCAGAACTGTTCCCTGGCTATTACTGAATTATGTTTTGTGATTTTCTTTTTGACATCATAATCAGAAATCTAAGGCTATTTGTTTCATCTGTTAAAAATGACCAGCACAGATGCAGCTCACCAGAGGATCTGCTGTTTCTAAGGAAGCTAATGACTCAGTAACTAATGCAGTTGACTGGGATCAAAAAGACTCTTTAACTGACCTTCTGCTTAGCCAACAATCATTATAACAATAAAGAATCCAGAGGTACTGTGTTGGGCTAGAAGTCTCCACTAATTGCTGGCCTCTGAGCTCCATAACTGCCATTAAATGGCTAACAGTGTTATATAAGTGATATAATTAAGCTTCATGGTTGACAATCCCATTAAGATGAACAGGAAAGTTCATACTCCACTCATTATTATTATTTTTAGATTTGCCTGTCCAAAGACTCAAAGATTTTGTCCAGACAAAATCAAAATCTACTTGTACTTTGCCCTGAATTAGCTCTGTCCTATACAGAAAGCTAAGAGTCTGGGGTTGGCTGAGCACAGTGCTCTATAAGCTATGTGAGATTTCTATGTAGAGATTTCTATATTCAAATAACATAGATGGTATATAATTTTGTACTCATGTTCAAATTGTCTAGGATTCAAATTCTATCCTTGAAAATGATTTACAGAGAGGATTTAGATAATTTTTAAACCCATTTGTGCCCCTGCATCTTGATTTTTGGCTATTCCCACTACAAAATACTTTGATTACAATGAAGAAAAACTCTGATTTTTATGTATACACTATTATAATTTTGCATTTTTAATTTTTAATTTTTTCTTTTTTCAGGACTGGGGCAGGGGTTGGAACCCAAGGCCTCACGCATGTTTGGCAAGTGTTCTACCACTGAACTGCACTCCCAGCCCCATTTTTATTTTTTATTTTGGGACAGTGTCTCACTAAGTCCATCAGATTGCCTCTGGCCTCAAACTCGAATCTTCCTGCCTCAGCCTCCTGAGTTGCTGGGATTACAGCATGTGTCACCGTGCCCAGTTTATAATTATACCTTTCTTAAGACAAAAATTATTTCAAAAGAATAAATTTAAAGCTTGTCATCTATCATAAATCTGAAAGGAAAAACTTCTCTGGGTTTTCTACCAGTCTTTGCCAAAAGCTTAGAAATTTTCAGTCTAATGTTTTGATTTTAATTTATGTATATGACAAACATTCAGTTATTTGGGAATGTCTAGATTTTCTTTTAAATGGTGATAATATCTCAGTTTGTGCTGCTGTAACCAAACATCGTAAAATCAGTGGCTTTTAAACAACAGGAATTTTTTTCTCCACAGCTCTAGAGGCTGGAAATTAGAGACCAGGGTGCTAAGATCATCTGCTTCTAGTGAGGGTTCACTTCCAGGTTGCAGATCCCCAATGTCACGTTGTATCTTAATGTGGCAGAAAAAAAAGCACAAAGGAGTTCTCTGGGTGGCTCTTTTACAAGGGCATTAATCCTTTTCCTGGGGATGCTACCCAAATCACCTAATTACTCCAAAGCCCCTAGCTCCTAATACCATCACATTGGGGGTTAAAATTTCAGCATTTGAATTTGAGGGTTGAGGAACACAAACATTCAGCCCATTAAAAATATTTAACATAAGACCTATCCCCTGAACAAATATCGTTTTTGTTGGATGCCATCAAGTCAGATCCAACTCGTAGCAATCCTAAATACAATAGAATGAAACACTACCCAATACCTTGGCATGCATAAAATCTTTTTATGTTTGAGCCCAATATTGCAACCACTATGTTTCTTCCCATTTTGAGTTGTGCCACATCAGCAAAAGCAGGTCCCAGGGGCTTTACTCCATTCCCAGCATTAAGATCAACTCTACTTTGAGGAAGCAATTTTTCCCCAGTTTGTTCTTGAGTGCCTTCCGCCTGGGGGCTCATTTTCTGGCCCTATATCTGACAGTGTTTCTCTGCTATTCATAGGGTTTTCAGTGGCTAATTATTTCTACAGTGGGTTAGCTATATCCTTCTCCCTAATCTATCTTCATCTAGAAACTCAGGTGAAACTTGTCCACCATGGGTGGCCCTACTGGTGTCTGAAATACCGGTAGCATAGCTTTCAGCATCATAGCAACACGCAAGGCCCCACAGCACAACAAGCTAACAGATATGTGGTAGGTAACAAATATTTCAGTGAATAATATTTTCCTTTTTTCTCATTAATTCCAACCTTGTCCCACAATCCTACAAATTCATTATAATCCTTATTCTTATTGTAACTGGCTTTCATCTGAATAACATCATCACGCATACTTTATTTCATTTCCTCCCTTCCTTCATTCTTTTTTCTCTCCTTCCTGCTCCTCCTACCATGCATTTGCAAAATATGCACTTTGCTTCTGCTCTGCATTAAGACCCAACAGTGAGTTAAAGAGTCCTGGCTCCTGAGCTGACAAAGCTCCTTTAGTGGAAGAACAAACACAAACCTATTTATCTTGTCTCTACACTTAATTCACAAGCCCCTTGAAGGTGAGGACTACTTTTTATCCTGCAGTACAAAGGAGATTTATCAGAAATGCTTCTTAAAACGACCATACCTGGCAAACAAATTTACATCTATGTTCAAAACTGACTTTACGTATTTGCCTCTAGGATTCAGATTAAGATTTTCAGGGAAGAGTTGGACCCTAAACCCTTCTGGGGAGATACAAAGGAAAGGAAGAAGCTAGAAACTATGATCAGTCAGCTGCCAGGATAGTGCCCATAGCTGGGGATCTACAAGTCAAGTCCATTGCTTGCATTCCAGTTTCATGATTCTACCTCTCCAGAGGTTAATCTCCCTGGGATGTAGATTAACTCCTGGAACCAGCTGTCTTGGCAGCACATGTTCTGCAGGTAGGAGGCCTATTCAACGATGCTTAAGGTTACTCTGCTTTATCTCTCAGTAGTGAAACCCAGTAAACATGCGAATATATCCTTACACAGTCATTACCATCTAAAGTTTCTCTATCCTTAGAGGGTCATTTCCAACTAACGTTTCTCTCTTCAAAATGATTCCAATTTGATAAAGTAACAAGTTTCTCCTAGTACATTCAAACGTGAGTTAATATCCCCAAACCACAAAGACTAGATCTCCTTTTTTTTTTTTTTCCTTTTGCCAGTGCTAGGGATGGAACCCAGAGCCCTGCGCGTGCTCACCAACCACTGTACCACTGAACTACATCCTCAGTCTTCGCTTTTTTGCAACAGAGTCCCACTGTGTAGCCCAGGCTGGCCTCCAACTCGTGATCCTTCTGCTTGCATCTCTCAATTGCTGAAATTACAGGCATGCATTAGCACATCTAGGTTTTCTTTTTTTTAAAGTCATCTTACAATACATTCCCAGAAGGCATTGTGACTACCTAATGACTTTCTACATCCAATTTCTTTATCTTCCCTGAAGCCAGGTTAACGATGGCAATCAGTGGTATAACTCATATAAACGACTAAAGAGTAACTTAAAACTGTAAGTGCCAAACATCATGTGTACTATAATTCAAGCTAAACTAGTGCACCCCCCTTTGAACAGCATCAATTGTTGAGGGTTCACCATGTGGAGAAACATCTGTCACTTTAAATTGGAATTTTCTACAGCAGACAACTTATGGAGGATGTCTTCTCAATTACAGTTAATCTTTAAATACATTCCTAGAAATTAGTCAACCTCAGGACTAAATAATAAACCTCAACATCATCAGGACCATCACTATCAACCTCTAGGCCTCCATCTAGTCAGCTCTTTCCAAGGCTATTTGCTTCCCACTTCCCCACAAAGGAAACAATGTGAACATCATATCTAGGGCTGAAGGAAAGCATTGTGTTTATAACTGGGTTATTCTATCATAAACTCATTTAATTCTTCTAAATTCAGTGTGTAGCTTAAAAAATAAGATAAATAAAATACAATTTTTTAAAAAAAGCAAAACAAATTAAAACTGAAAAACATCAACAGAGTGACCAAAAAGGAAAAATTGCATTGGAGGTAAATTTCCTCCTAATCTGGGTTTTGTTACCTAAGGCAGCTCCCCCACCACCCAGTGAGGGGGAAGAGTTAAGAGCGAGCTTCATTAGCCATAATGATAATTACACCGTTTTCAAAGAGGCTTTTATCCCCAAGGCTTGAAGTGCCGTATAAACATTAATTAATTTAAGCTCTGCGTAGCACAGTACCATTATGCCTTTTGTAAAAAAAGAGTAAACAGAAGTGAGCGGAAGCTAAGTGGTTTCTCTAGACCATTCGGCCAGCCAGCCAGCATAGCTGTGAACAAAATCCAGTCTGAATGACAGTCCCAAAGGCATTCACAGGCACAAGGGGCTGCCAGCAGCAGAGGGAGGGGAGATAAGCAAAGTGCGGAAAAAATGAGGGGAAATGGCTAAAGTTTAACCATCAGTGAAATAAATGTTACTTACTTTATTTAATAACAGACAAACTGCAACACAGCCAATAAGATGGATCTCACCTTGTAGACGCTAATACTTTTATCCACCCAATTTCTTAAGGCAGGATTTTTCTAACTTTAACGCGCATCCAGATCACCTGGGAATCTTGTTTAACGCAGATCCTGAATTAGCAGTCAGTGGTGAAGCCCATCTTCATGGCTAAGCATGCTCTCAGTGATGTGGAGGTTGCTTGTGGACACATTATGTGACAATTGCCTATGTTATTTTCTTTATTGTCATGTTTTTCTTTATCCAATCCTCTTCTATTTCACTTTGTTCAGTACCCCATGTTACCGTTCCACTGCCCCCCTTCAGAATTGATGTATGTTTTAAAAGCTCTGTTCTATAACTATTTTCAGTTTTTCTCGGTCTTTGTTAAAGAGAAAGTGCTAAATTAAAAACAAAATTAAGAGGATGCATCAGACACAGGCAAATTTGCAGTTTGAGCAAGAGAAAGAATATGCTTAAGAAACAAACCAGGTTCCTAAACCACAGAAACAAGAAGGAAGACATTTAATCAGTCATTGTAGCTTTCTTTTTTTTCCCATGTAAGGATGGACATTCGGACATTTGGAAACTTATGGGTAATTAACCCATTTTCCAATTTTTTTATCAAAAACAAATTCATTGAGTGTCTTTTACTGAGGGTAGGGTTATATGTAAAGCATGCTACTAGCTTGCTTTGTTGTTGTTGTTGTTGTTGTTGTTGTTAGGTGCCACCAAGTCAGTATCCAACTCAGCGACTTTCACAGGGTTTTCAATGGCTATTTCGGGATTGCCTTGGGAGTGGATTGCCAGGCCCTTCTCCCATTTTTGCAGTGCTGGGAATTGAACTCAGGCCCTCAGAGACTACAGTGCAGCGCTCTACCATCTGAGCTAAACCCCAGCCCACTAGCTTGCTTAGGGATGTAGAATTGCATGAGCTCTGGAAAAGTTTATGGTCAAGTTTATAATCATGTTCATCAAGCTAAGAACATTTAGGAAGGCCTGATCGAGAAGGAATGAGGTTGCATATAGGGCATATTCATCATAGGAAGACCATGCAGAAAGCCTTTGAGATGAGACCTCCTGGAGACAAGTAGTAGTGGGATAGCAAGTATGTCAAGCCAAAGGAACAGACAAAAGCCTTCATGAACAAGGAAAGAAATGCATGGAGATACTGGGAAACCAATTCCTCTTATCACAATAAAAGAAAAATAGGAAAGTGAGTGCTATTTTCATTTGAGATTGTAATTATAGCAAAATGTAACTCTGGGCTTACAGAAATCACTATGTGTGGCCAGATTCTGCCCTTCATTCAAGAAATATTACTGAGAGCTCACTGTGTACCTGGCACTGTGGTAGGCTTTGGGCAGAGTCTAGGGAAACTCTGGGGAAACAAGACAGGTGTTGCCTCTGAGCTCATTGAGTTCACACTCTAGTTGAAGAACCAGACAGAAGACAGAAAACAATTAATACACATCGATAAATGATGAGAAGCAAAATAAATGAAAGGGATATGGACCTGTGTTAAAGAGGAGGGGCCTGTTTTATACAGGATGAGCAGGGATGACTTCACTGATGAGGAAACATTTCAGCTAATACCCAAAGGACAAAAAAAGCACCTAAACTTTTGAGCAAAGGGAAGCACAGAGATGATATACACAGAAGAACTGCTTGTGCAAAAGTCCTGAGACAGAAAAGAATGGCTGTGTTCAGGAACTGTCAGAAGAACAGTTTAGGAAGCCAGGGGGAGCATGGGCCCAGATAAGGTGGGACGAATCCTTGAAAACCAAAGAGATCCTCCAAGAACCTCAGAGCCATAGTAAGGATGTTACATTTCATTTTAAGTACAATGCACACTTGATCACAGGTTTCAAGTTGGGAGTGATGTGATCTGGATTTGCATGTTTAGAAATTATTCCCACTACTGTGAAGACAAAGGGATTGCAGAAGGACAAGAGAAGAAATGAGAAGGGCCAAGAGTGCCAAAGGAGCCCTGGAGAGAGGTGGCAGAGGCCTGGCTAAGAGGCTGGACCAGGGGATGAGAAGCAAGTGAATTTTAATTGTGGTTGGAGGTAGAGAATGAACCTGGCTAGCTGATGAACAGGATATGTGGAGTGGGGGAGGAAGAAAGTTGAATAGCTGCACGCACAGTGCCATTTTGGATTTTTCATGCCATACCTAGCTGTTTTAGGACAAAACTATATATTGTCAACCCATTTTAAGAGAAAGAAAAGAACACCTAATTATCATAAGAATTGCTAAAATCCTCCTGGGAATGAAATATTTAAATGTTTATGTGCACAGAAAGGTTATGATATGAGGAAACTCAACCAGATTTTCACTCTGGATGTTCAGAAATATCACAAATACAGGTTTAATTTTCCCTGATATGCTGACCTGTGAACACTTTAAAATGAAGAAAAATTTGGGATGAAGCAATACAAAATTGTTGTACTCTTAGGTGGTAAGATCTCTGCTCCTTCCTACCACCACCCCCGCCAACTCTGGGTCTAATATTTATCAGTGGTGTGCTGATAAATATACAGCAACTAGTTCTGGAGGGTCAGGGGAGAGGAGATGGGGTTGAGGGAGCTCTGGTTTGTACCATTTGCTGACTTCTGTTGTATAAACATTCCCTCCATGACTGGTTTTAAGCTATCACCACAGAACTGGGAAGAGATTTGTTGTTATTAGATGCCACTAAGTCCATGTCCAGCTCACAGCTACTCTTCATAGAACAGGCAAAACAGTATTGTTAGTGCTTCTCTACTAACCATAGGGTTTTCAATGGTTGCCTGTTTTTTGGAAGTGGGTTACCACATCCTTCTCCCAACCCTACAGCACCTGATGTTCCTAGGTGGTCTCTCATCCAAGTACTAACCAGACCAGATCCTGCTTAGCTCCAAGATCTGACAGGATAGGACACCACAGTGGTATGGCTGCAGCCTAACATATAGATACAATAGATATGAATAAATCCAAGAGCATAGGTAATCATAAAATGTAGAGCAATGAGAAATAAGTTTTGGGTATTATATTTGCCTTTAATACAACTTATTTAATGGCACATTTATGTAATTTAATTCTGAATAATGGTCGTGTTTAAAAGCAGATTACAAACTTTCTGGAAATTTAACATTTGGATCTCCAAGGTAATATGCTCATCTCTAACACACCACTGATGATTCACTGTAACCCATGATAGGCACCAATGAATGTGTGTTGACTAACTTTCAGAAATATCACAAATATGGGAACTCCTGGGATAATGAAAATATCTTTTTTATAGTTCGAATTCTAGAAAAGGTCTGTCTTACCAAAATATTTATTAATAACCACTTACTAAGCATTAACTATATGCACAATAACTGAGTGCTAGGATTTGGGGAAAATGTACTGAATGCTACTGTGTGCAAGTTCCTGTTTCAGATCCTTTATTAGCCAAGTGAATGCATGCAACAGCCCTATAGGAAACTATAATTATTATCCCAAATTTATGAGAAAAATTGGAGTATACAGATGGGTAGGAGGTTGATAATGCCATAGTTTGAACACTCTCTCTAAAGCTCAGATGCATAAATTAAAATACATTCTGAATAGCGCTCATGTTTCAAAGCAATCTCATGAAAACATACATATGTACTGATCTTATATGCAAACATCCAACTTACTGTTCAAAGATCAAACTTTAGGCTCCTATTCAGATACTTATTGAAAGATTTTGCATTTTCAACTGCCTCAGCACACTGGAAATTATGGTCTATTTTAATAAAACGTGCCTTTATCGATAAAAAGGAGAATTAAATTATAATATGACAGACCAATTATTTGATCCAGTTAATATGGAAAATCTCTGCATTTTTAATTAGCAGTGATTTAGCATACATTTTTATAGCCACTGCCTATTTCTCTTCATGCCACAACTTGCAGAGAATTAAGTTATAAAAATAGTTTATACGCCTATAAAAACCACAAGCTCTGCTAAATGGAAAACAAAGAAGGTAATTTGTACTGTCAAACCATGTTTTTAAACTTGAGAGGAAGGAGGGGGGCTGGGCGATTCAGAGTAAGAAATGCAAAACCTGTAAGGATACACTCACCTTTTAAAGCAATTTCTGACCCAACTCTTTAAATTCATTTTGAAACTGCAATAAATACGTGTGGGGGGGGGGGGGAGTGTTTGTGCAAGTGCTTGTCACATTGACTCACAGCAAAAACAGCTTTGCAAAATCATTTCACATAAAACTTACTAGCATGCCCTAAGACTTCTCAGAATCCTCATGAATATAACAACTCAAATAATATTACTCCATCATCCAAATATTTAAAGACAGACCTAATCTGCGTTTGGAGTACTGATTGGTTTTGGATTTCCATAGTTTTAATTTTGAGATGCCTTAATTCCAAATCTGAAAAAACCTAATTGCTTGCACAACAGAATTCTCCACCTTTGAAGGGAAGCTGGTGACAGAGACTTCTTTTTTTTTTTTTTTTTTTTTTTTTTTTACAGAAAATGACCTTTATTTGTTGTACTAAAGTCTGTTTTACTTTCAATACAAACATTTTAGTACAGAACATTGTAGGCTGTCAGATCTGTACCTGCCTGTACACCGCCCAGTTTAGCCCAACTCGGCCTGCAACTTAGGGAATAGCCCCACCCTGGAGGCTGGGCAAGGAATACCTGGAGAATGGTCTACAGTTTTTCTCACTTGTCTGAGCTAGAAAACTTGTACCTGTATAATAAAGAATAGCACTGAGGACTGGAACTTGTTTCATTTTTCAACAGTTGTGCAAGAAAATATATCCCTTTTTTAAAAAATGTCAGTAATGGCTAAACTACAATCTAGTGTCTAGAATTACAAAGAATAAAATGAAATCAAAGATTTCTTGCTAGTAAAATGAAATGTTAGGAACAGTATTTAAAATATAGGTCCTACCCCAATGACACACAGCATCCTTCCACTTCCAGCATCCTTTGTTGGACTTTTCAAGAGCCCATTCTGTCCATTTCTGTAATAGGTACTGGTACAGTACCTATTAACAGGACACACAGTTTAAGGAGGAACCACATCAAATCTTCACCTAGACATATCTGGCATCAGAAGTGCAAAAAGAAAAAAAGAAAGAAAGAAAGAAGGAGGGACAAAAAGGAAAGGGAGAAAGAAAAAGGAAGAAAAAGAAAAAAACAGAAACCCAACAAAGACGGCAGACATCCTCGTGATCGAACTCATATCGTGGGTGCTGTAACCAAGACAAAAAAGATCCCAGGTTTTCTTTTTAAATTTTCATTAATGACAACACTAACCATGTTACACTTCCCCTAAATGTTCTGATTTCAAGGTTTGAAACATGAATGGTCTTACACCAAAAAGAGCTGATGTACCTGCTGCCCTCGAGGGTGTAAGCATTACCTTGCAACATTGCACTGATAAAGGCTGTCAGGGCTCAGGCAATCCAGGGGGAGCCATGGTGGGCAACCCGCCCCTGCTGAATGCCTTCCTGGGACACAGCTGCTTTACTGAGAGTCCAGAAAGCCCTGACAGACCAGATGTGATGCTTAAATAATAAGCGCAGAAAAAATGAGAGGCTCCAGAAGGCAGCAAGAAGGGCCAAGAGGCGAGTCTGAAGAGCGCCAAAGTAGCCTTCCTTGTCGTGGCGGGGAAACCTGCTACTCAACCAAGGCACTGATTCTGCTACCATCAGTGGTCTGAGCACCTGTAGTTGCGATGTTCTTCCAGGAGAGGGGCCACCAAGGAGCAGGAAGTCTATCAATGCTCTGGTCCCACTGACAGGAACCTCCTGAGGCGCAGCAGCCCACCATGAAGTCCCAGGGTTGTTTTGCTGAAGACAGGAACAAAAGCAACACCGAAGCAACAGGGGGATGACAGGGCAGGGGCGGGCCACTGACAACATGGAGCCGTTCAAGTAAACATAAACAACCAAATACTTAGAAAAGGCTTGTAAACTTGTGATCGGGAAGGGTCTCTGTGCAGCATCTCTGATTGGCTGGCTATGGGAAGGTGGGTATTGAATCCCTCTAGCAAGTCATTTGTGTCCACAGAGACTTCTCAGAGGGCTGAGCGGTTCTGCCTGTCCCGGCTATTTTGTTCAATTCTTCTGCATCTAGAGCTCACAGTTTCCCTCTTCCACTTCCAGCATCCTTTGTTGGACTTTTCAAGAGCCCATTTTGTCCATTTCTGTAACAGAATTCTTCCCTTGGGCACAGAAATATAGCTTTTTAAATCATTTTAACAGGGTATTGTGCAAGAAGATATTTATTTCATGTGGTAGATGTGTGGGCTTTTTAATCGTAAATTAAATCCACTTCAGAATTGACAGAGGTAGCAGGTAGGTTAAGGGTTTTAAGATCGAATGGGACCCAATATATGTTTGGAAAGCTGTGAGGGCACATTCACCCAACCAGCACACCACCTGCATCTGCCCTTTCTGATTGGAAGGTGGAACAGAATAGATCATGGTGCAAATGAAAGGCAAAGGGCTAGACTATCAGAGTTCCCAGAGGCACTGGGCCCCACCAGCCCAGGCCTCCCCTCTAAGAGAGCACTTACTACCCCCCTCTTGGGTAACTCTGCTGCCTCCTGGTAAAAGGAGTTGCTTGGTTGTCATATTTTCTAGACAGGTCTGTTACTAATCTCTGGACATGTAAATCAGGTCAAATCTCTCCTCTACTTAAGACTTTTTTATAGTTTTCCAGATAAATCCAAACCTCTCCATAGGGATCTGTCCCATGCACACCTCTCCAGGCAGTCCCTCCTCTGTTCCCCTGTCTTTGCAGCCAGATAGCCTCATGGCTATGCCTTGGACATGCCACACCCTTGTCCACCTTCAGGACTATTTTAAGTGGTGAGCCTTTTGCCTGGAATTCTCTTCTAGTATGTCCCTTTTCAAATTCAGGTCTCTGTTCAAATGTCACCTCCACAGAGATGCCTTCCCTCATGCTCTTAGTCTCCTCAGGCGAACTTCTAAGACATGGTTATACAGTAATGATGGCATAAACTGGCTGGCCTAAATTAGTGACATGTATTTTTCACAGTCATTTCTAAAAGGCTGTGGGGGTGTAGGGATCTAAGATCAAGGTGCTGGCCAAGTCAGAGTATGGTGAGGACCAGCTTCCTGTGTGCTGATGGCTGTCTTCTTGCTTCTCTGCTACTTGGCATACAGTAGAGAAAGGAGGTAAGCTCTTAGATGCCTCTTCCTATATGGGCACTAGGGTAGTTCCATTCACAGGGCTCTACCTTCTTGACTTAATCACCTCCCACAGGCCATCGCAGTGGGGATGAAGCTTTCCACATATGAGTTTGTGTGGTTAGTCCACAGTATGTGCTCTGCTGTGTTTTCACGAGCGGGTGGAACAGAGTGAGAGTGAGATGGCAGGAGCCAAGGCAGGGAGTATTAACGGGCAAGTTAGCACCCTGGGCGCCTGGGATTCCTCCTCTCTGCAGACCCTCTTGGAGACTGTGTAGAACATTCCCCAGAGCTATACCCATGGGGGAAGTTACCCACTACTCCCAGCTGTGTGTATGCCAATGAGACATGCTCCTGCAACCAGAGAACGCCTTCAGGTAGGGTCACAGGTGATCAGACTGGGAAGTCTTGGTATCTCTCAGTATTGTCAAGGTGATATGGGACATCAATATCATCTGTTACAAGCTACCGCACTATCCTGAGGAGAGCTGGTCCTGCAATTCCCAGTGAACCAAATCCACACACAGCTTTCCTGGGAATACTGCCAGGTTGGGACGTGGGCACTCTGGGTCTGGGTTCCAACTTCTGCTTCAACTTGCTCTGCACACTTGGGTGGCACCATCCCTCTCTGAGGCTCAGTTTCCTTGACTGTAAAATAAGGATTTGTTTCCAGTGGTACACAGACATCAGGTTGTATAGAATGTAAGATCAGATAATAAGTACATGGATAGACTTTAATTTTAAGAGTTGTGTATTTTTGTTAGGAAAACTCTAACTGCTGAAACAACCTGAATTCTTGGGGGCTTGACATAATAAACATTGATTTCTTACTCAAGGAAATCCAGCACAGGTTGATAGGGTGAGAAGGAGGGAGGCTTCTGATCCACAAGGTCACTCAAAAATCAAGGTTCCGTCCCTCTACTGACTGTGCCACTTTCAAGGACCCTAGAGTCCTAAACTGTATTCTTGCATCTATTCAGTAGACTGAGAGGAAGGGAAGGAAGAAAGGAGGGAGAGAGGGAGTGATGTAGAAAGAAGGAAAGGAGGAGAAGGAGAAGAAGAAGGAGGAGAAGGGGGAGGCGGGGGAGAAAGAGGAGGAGGAGAAAGAGGGGGAGGAGGAAGAGAAGAGGGGAGAAGGAGGAGGAGGAGAGATCGACAGAGATTTCAGGGACCAAATCTAGAAATGAGTAAATCAGTAGCAATCTGGGGCCAGAATTCAACCACGGGGCCCCCACCTAGGTAGAAAATGTGATTCTTCTGTGCACCCAGGAAAACAATTCTGTGAATGCATATGGAATGATGCTGCTATCATATATGCAGATACATAGATAGATATAGACACAGATATACAGACAGATACAGATATGAACAATATAGCTAACACATGGACCTTGAGATTTGCAGGAATAAGTAAGGAGTAATAAGGAGTAATAAGGAGTAAGTAGAAATGTAGATCAAAATGATAGATTTTAAATTATGTCAAAAATATTAGGTTAATAATGGTGGAACAGTTACGGAGATGTGCCAAAATGTGAAGGTAGGATATGTATGCCCTCTCAATTACCAGATTTTTATAGTTTGTTTATCCAAGTTTTGTTTCAGTCAATGTGACACTGAGTGACCGAGAGACAATTCATCTTATTTCTCTGGAAAATTAACCAGTTCAACAACCACATTATATAGCCATCACCATAAAAATCAGTGGCTAGAAATGATAATCATTTATTCACATGTCTGCAGGTGAGAGTCAACTGACCTATGCTGGGCCTTGCTGACAATGGCCCCAGAATGCAGGTTGGGTCTGAGTCAGCCCCACATATCTCTCATTCTCCTTAGAACTGCAGCTGCCCCAGAAAAGAAGCACAAGAGACACACAATGTGTCTTCAGGCCTAGTCTCATCCATTGCACTACCCATATTCCACCAACCCAAATAAATCACAAGTGGAGTTAGGGTTATCTAGAGAAACAGAACCGATAGGATATGGATATAGATATGGATAGATGACATGGATACCAAAATTTGCCATGAGGAATTGGTTCATGGAGTTATAGAGGATGAGAAGTCCCATAGTCTGCCCGCTGAAAGCTGGAAACCAGGGAAGCTGGTGATGTAGTTCTGTGAACTAGAGGACAGTTGGTGCAAGTTCCAGCTAACGGCAGAAGACAGATGCCCCAGCTTAAACAATCAGGTTTTGTTGTTAGGTGCCTTCGAGTCCGGTTCGACTCATAGCCACCCTATGTACAATAGACAAAGCACTCCCCAATACTGTGCCATGCCCAGTATTATGTCAGTGCTTCTCTGCTATTCATAAGGTTTTCAATGGCTGATTGTGTTTTGGAAGTGGGCTGTGAATTCCTTCTCCCAAACCTATAGCACCTGGTATTCGCAGGCAATCTCCCATCCAAGTACTAACCAGGCCCAATTCTGCTTAGTTTCCAACCTCTGACAGAATTGGACACCAGAGTGGTATGCCTGCAGGTCACCAATCAGGCAAAGAGAGCAAATTCCACTTCCCACTGTCTTTTTGTTCTTTCTATTCAGTCCCTCATGGGATTGGATGATCCTCACCATGTTGAGGAGGGCAGTATTTTACTCAGTCCATGTATTTAAATATTAATGTCATCCAGAAACACCTTCACAGACATACTCAGAAATAAAATTTAATCTAGACACCTCATATTCCAGTCAAGTTGACACATAGAACTATCACAGTTGGCCAAGCCCAATGTCAATAGGACAAAGAAATACACTCAATTGAAGAACTGAGAAAAATAATGCAATCCACCATTGTACTCCTCAAAGACATCCAAGGGAGAAATTAGAAATCTTGGGGAAGAAAATAACAAGTGAAATGAGAATAAACCTCGCACCCTAATTACAGTATTATGTGACAACTTCCTCTGCTGTCATGAGGCACTAGTAAAATATTTTCTCCAAGTCTCAGTAAGAGTATAACTAAAGTTTTAAAAGGTAAAAATATTTTTTTCTGTTTTTTAAAGTTCAGATGTTCCCTTCCTCTTTACCCTTACCAAACTCCACCACAGTAGATGGTAGAAGCTGCCACAAGTCTCTGCTCTGCCCTTTATCTATACTCTCTGCAATGTGCCTTTGCAGCTCTTCTCATCAGGAGGTAGAGTCTGATCGCACCTGGAACCTGTTCCAATGTTGTAACTGCCTTAGGCCACAAAATTCAGTAGAAGTGACATCCTACAAGTTCCGAGCCTAGGCTCAAGAGCTATGTGAGCTCCTATTTACTTTTGGACCTTACCACAATATAAGAACAAGTCACACTAGCCTGCTGAAGAAGAAGATACCACATGGAACAGAGCTGGGCTGTTCCAGCTGAGATTATCCTGTATGGATGGACCAGTCTCTGGCCTCAATGCCACCTGATCACAGATGTATGACCTACCTAGATTAGCAAAAAGACCCAATCAATTCATAAACTTACAAGAAATAATGTCATTGTTTGAAGACACTACATTTTAGGACTATTTGTTACACAGCAGTAGTTACTGATACCTATAAAGTGTGCTGAGCCCAGTCTTCCACCTTCCCAATGCACCAGTGTTGGATTTGACCACAGTGCTTTGGCCAATGGTGTGTAAGAAGATGTGATGTGACCTGAAGCTTCAAAGGTGCTTATGTAACCAGGTAGGCCTCTTGGAGCCTCCACTCTCCACCATGAAATCCTGGGTAGTTCTTTCTCCAGTTTAGCAAGAGGAACAGACCTAAAACTGTCCTGAAACCCATAGTCCATCCTGGACCAGCCAGTATCAGTTAAAACAAAGCTGACCTGCAGATGCGTGAATGTGAATTAAAATGTTTGTTCTTATAATCCATTCAGATTTTGCTATTTTTGCTAAATAGTATTAACATAGCATAAACCTAACTAATACAGAGTATTTACATATAAAGTTAATGTAATATGTTGTTATTGTTAGGTGCCCTCAAGTCAGTATCTGATTCATAGCAACCCTAGTACAACAGGCTAAACACTATTGTCAGTGCTTCTCTGCTGTTCATAGGGTTTTCAGTGGCTGATTGTTTTTTGGGAGTGGGTTGCAGGGTATGTCTCCCAAGCCTACAGCACCTGGTGTTCCCAGGCCATCTTCCATCCAAGTACTAACCAGGCCGGACCCTGCTTAGCTTCCGAGATCTGATGGGATCAGATGCCACAGGGCTACCACTATAGGCTTAATGTGATATAGGATACATATTATCTTGTTCTATAAACTAATAACATGCTTGAAAATATACTCCAATTATTTAGTTATTATTTATTAATTATTTTTATTTAATCTTTTTTTTTCTTGTTACTAGGAATCAAACGTAAGGCCTCAACCATGCTAGGTAAATGCTCTCCCCTAAGCTATAATCCCAGTCCCATAATTGTTTATTGATTATATCACAATTGAATTGTTCCAGGAAATTTTACAAGATCAAGAATCCTGTTGTGAATCCTTTTGGTAAACTTCTGCTCATGGAACAACTTCAATTGTAATGATGTTTGAAATAAGATTTCATATATTCAATGCTAGATCAAATTGAAACTGATGTGAAGTCCAAATAAGAATATAAGTGTTTTAGTCATGATTCACCTAACATTGTCTGGGAGATTCTACTCTTTACCTTATAAGACTATTGTAACAGAAGAGATCATAGATTTTTTTTTAAAAATTTTTATTCAAAATTGTATTTTTGAATGTATAAGATTATTCTATCCTGGGAAATTTACATATAGTCAAATTCTATCTTCAAAATATATTACAAAATAATTTTATTCTTATTTCTATTTATTAAAGTATAGCTTACATACATAAAGTGCACAAATCTGATATACAGCTCAATTAATTTTCATATGTAGATGCACCAGCATTCAGATCAAGACAGAACACTTTTTGGTATTCTGAAGGTTTCTTTGCATCCTATCCCACATCTACACCCATTCCCACAAAGGGACTAACATGATTGCTCCTGTCCTTAGATTAGTTGTGCCTGTTTGAAGTTCCTACAAATGGAATAATACAGAATATGGTCTTTTGTATGCTTTTGTATGTAAACATTATGTCAATGAGAATGATCCATATTGTTGCATGTAGAAGTAAGCCATTAGTTCTTTTCCATTGATGATTAGTATTACTTTGTATGGATTTATCGAGATGTGTTTATCCATCCTAAAATTGATATATACATTTGGATTATTCCCAGCTGTGGACTACTAAGAATAAAGCTGCTATGAATATTCTTACACATGTCTTTTTGTTGATATAAGCACTCATTTGGCTGGGTACATACCTCTTAATGGTATTTTAATGAAGGAAATTTTGTAGAACATCAGCATCCAAATGTAGCAATTAAGTTAATTATGATATGCTCATACCACAGAATATGCTATAGCCATTAAAAGTCTTATTTTAGAAGATCATGCTGACCATATGCAATGTGATTTCAGTTGTGTCCCCAAACTATGTAAAAAGATTCTAAATATGGGTAGGATATATGCATATTTGTGAGTGCATATAAATGTATGTGTTTGGTGTGTATGTGTGCCTAAGAATGCATGTGTGTGTGTGTGTGTGTATGTGCATGCAAATAGAAAAGAAATATACCAGAAGGTTAAAAATAATCGTCTTTAAGTGATATATAATTTCAATTTTCTTTTTTCATTATATTCCATATGTTCAAGAGTAGAAATATATCACTTTCATAATAACAAAAATACATAATAAAAAAAGGAGCTGAGAATGGTGGCACATGCCAGTAATCCCAACACTTGGGAGGCTAAGGCAGGAGGATCATGGGTTCCAGTCCAGCCTGGGCTACAGAGTAAGACCCTGTCTCAAAAGAGCAAAACCAAATAAAATAAAAGTAACAGGAAAAATATTCATCAGTAAAATCTTTCATCGCAAACTTCATTTTCACAATGCTTTCTTCAAGTTGCAATATTTATTTAACTTGAACAAGATAATAAAATCTCCAATGTGCCTAGCCTATTTAATGATTCAAGTTTCTCCAGTTGTACAATATCCAGGAAAAGTAACTATTCTAAGACAAGGAAAGAATGAGGTACAAGGAAGATGGCAAGACCTGAATGCTTAATTGAGCTGTCTGAAGTACTGATTGGGTCTCAGTATTAGAGTCATTACAAATGAAATGCCTAGAAAATACTAAATAAGCCATAACTGTGAATTATGTTGCAGAAATTAATCTTTTTATACTGACATATATGTTTGTCATTCTTTGAAACAATTTTCATATTTACTGTTTAGTTTGTTCTTCTTGTTGTTAGGAGCCATTGAATTGGGTCTGACTCATATCAACCCTATGTGCAATAGAGCAAAACACTCTCCAACAGTGTGCCAGGTACATGATCTTTTTTATGTTTAAGTACATTGTTGTAGCCACTGTGTCAACCTGTCTAGTTGAGGGTCTTCCTTTTTTTCATTGACCGACCAGTCTCCCAAACATAATGTCCTTCCCCAGGGACTGGTCCCTCTGAAAACATGTCCAAAACCCATAAAATACAGCCTAGCCATCCTTTCTTCCAGAACAGATCTGTTGATTTTGGGGGGCAGTGCATGATATATTCAATATTTGTCTCCAGCACCATAATTCAAGAGCATCCATTCTTCTCCTCCCTTATTCAATGTCCAGCTTTCATAAGCATATTATGCAACTGAAAATATCATGGCATGAGTCAGGTGCACCTTCATCTTCAATGTGACATCTTTACATTTCAACACTCCAAAGAGGTCTTTTACAACAGCTTTTCCCGTGTTTTTTACTTTACATGCTATCCCCTGAGAAAGTTAACTGCTGTTTTGTTCTGCATAATCTTCATAACCTCAAATAAGTCTACTTTCTATATAATTTGCCACAAATGCTCTTCTGAATGTGTCAACCAAAGTCAAAACTGGCTTAGGAAGATATCTGAAGAAACTTTCTGTTAAGAATTTCGATAGTCCAGGGCCCAGTAAACTATGGCCCACAGGCCAAATACTGCGCGCTGTTTGTTTTTTATGATCTGTGAACTACGAATGGTTTTTACATTTCTAAATGATCATCTTTTCAACAGTTATGTAAGTAGATATGTTATGCTCTTGATTTTTTTTCTTGTCTCAATAAACAAAGTGTTTATGATCTAGTGCTTTGTAGAAAGCATCTGCTGATTCCTGCTCTTGGACATCCATAACAATATAAATTTGTGTTCACACACTGGTGAAAATAACTTTGGGAAGAAATAATTATGTGTGGAAACAGCACTGTGCATTCAACACACCCATTTTCTTTTTTTCCTAAGCACACGGGAATTCTTTATTTCCCTGCTGTCTGGTAACTGGGTGGGGTCAGGTCACTGAGTTCTGCCCAATAAGCATGTGCTCTGGCCATTAAAGTACCCTGATCCATCATCCATATACTCTTTCTTCCCTTGTCTGTTGCGTGAATATTCTAGAAAATACATAGACAACAAGTAGAAGAAGACTAGGTCCCTTTAAAAAAGAAAAAAGAAAAAAGGCTACCCTTTGAATGCCAAAACATTGAAAGTCGCATGCCATAAACAAGACATGAACTTGTGTTGGGTTAAGCCAGTGAGCCTTTGGGGGCTGTTTGTTAAAATTAATGTCATTTTCTCTGACTCATAGAAGTATAAAAATTATTTCAAAATTGCCCTGCCTGATATCATCATCATACGATGTTCATTCACAGATACCCATACGCATACAAAGTGAGAAAATCATTTATCCTTCAATCTTTGTGAATAACCAAAACATCTCTTTAAAGAATTATTTAGCTTTCATGGCCCCCCAAAATAAAATCTGTATTCCAAAACCCTGCCTTTTTGTTTACCACTTACTATATATAAAAAAGCAATAGTTATTTATTGAACTATAATTTCAGAACCAAGTTAGACATCAGGTAAATAAAGGAAAATCCCAACCTTTATAAAATAACAACCACCCCAAATTTCTGCTCCAGAAATTTATAAACAGGCCTTTCATGCTTTCTCCTCCACAAAGCTATTTCTCATCTAACTTTCATCATCATATTTAGAGTTTACAAGAGAGAATCTTCAGATTTCAGTTGAGCCACATCTGGCTCACAAATGAGGCACCACATCCTCCTTCATTGTGAAATCCTGACCACAACTTCAACGATGAGATCTTGTGTTTATTAGTCAAGATGTTAGGACTAGTCAGTCACAAAGTTATTTTCAGTGGACGTCTCAGATGTGGTATTTTGGAGGTGTTAGGTTGACCTTTCTTTGCCGAAGAACTGCTGGACTAAGTCCTGTTCTAAATGTGAATTAACCAGTTTCAGCTTTGTTTCAGATATAACCTCACCTGGAGTTGTTGAAAAGATTATTTCAACTATTCTTTAGTTGTTGGAAAAATAGTTAACATTTACAGCCTGTTGATTTTTTTTCTTTATTTGACTAAGTTATATTTAACTTCGCTAAAATACATTTAGAATCCTTGTTTGCTTTTAAAATGCATTGTTATATTTAATCACTGAAGACAATTTTGATTAGTAACATATTTATTTTTCTTTTGTCTTACATCAGGTCTGACTTGTTCACTCCCTTCCTCCCAAAAAAACTTTGAGGCTAAATTATTAAGAATGAATTCATAATGACCTTTGATTACAGTGAACAAAATATCTAATTCATTGAGTTCTGCCTGAGGATAGTCACCTCATATGGTCACAGCTCATTGCCCTGAGGGAGCTGGGCAATGTTTACAAACAACTTGGAAGAAAATAAGTAGATGCCCAAAAAATTAGATGAACTTCTGTTTTCTCTATGTCCACATATACACAAAAATCCAGCACACCAGCATATTCTCAACCAAGGACTTCCCCATTTAACCTCACAAAAATGACTCTGGTTCTCTCACGCGCGACACATTCCCCAGCAACTGTGCAGATCAATATTATGGACCCCAGGATGGGATGCACTGAGAACACAGCATTATCAGGGTAGTACCTGCCCAAAGTGCATAATCTGAAATTAGTCCCATAGAAACCATGGTGCATGTATAAACTGAAGGTCATTCTGCAAAATCAACTGGCCTTGATTATTTTACAATGTTAGTATGAAAGCCCAAAAGGAAAGGGAAGGAGGGAGAGATAGGGGCTGTTCAAAACCAAAAGTGGAAGAGAGAGATGATGATGACATTTTAATGCAACGAGTAAGTCTCACCTAAATTCTAGACACACACACACAAAAAAAACAAAACAACAGCTATAAAGGATATTGTAGGGACAATTGGAAAAAGTCGAATATGGATTATAAATTGAATTACATTGTACTGGTGCTGAATGTCCTAAGTATTCTTAGGAGGTACATTCTGAAGTATTTGGAGTGAAGCTCTGACTGTGTGGAGAACTACCTCTTACACAACAACTATTCATTTAGCTTACTATTCTATTTAGACTAGGCTTATCTGGGTGGACCTCTGACCTTATGTATCTGTGATCAGCTACAGTGGCTCTGTAGCTGGAGATAGGCTATCTGGAGATAGGCTGCTGTTGGCTGAGGCAACAGGGGCCGCTAAGACCCTCCAGTAGGCTGTTAGGTGCTGTTGAGTCAGGTGTGACTCACAGTGACCCTATGTACAACAGACGAAACACTACCCGACACTGTCCTGTGCCTGGCACTATTGTCAGTTCTTCTCTGCTATTCATAAGATTTTTCAATAGCTGATTGTTTTTTGAGTGGATTGCCAGGTCCTTTTCCCAAGCCTACAGCACCCAGTATTCTCAGGCAATCTACCATCCAAGTACTAACCAGGCCCAACCCTGCTTAGCTTCCAACATCTGAAGGGATTGGATGCTAGGGCGATACGGCTGCAGTCTCCAGCAGGCTAGTCATAGATTATTCACATGGCAGTAGCAAAGTTACAAAGCCGGGGGCGGGGGGGGGTGAGTGAATACAAATGCAAGGCAAGGCTTCTTGAAACCTAATTGCAGAAGTGGTCCATCAGTTGTGCTGTACATCGTTAGTCAAAGTAAATCCATAGGTCAGAACAACATCAAGGCGGGATGCCTCCACCTGTGATGGGAGACACTGCAAAATCACCTATTAAAGGGCTTTCAGAAAAGTGGGAGGAAAACTACAATCATTTTTAACTATCTTCCTTAAGGAGCCATGGATGTTTGCTCAATTATACTCACAACTTCTCATTGTTTTAAAAATTTTCAAAACAAAAAGCTAGTGAGAGAAATACAAGATAGCACAAGAAGCCAGATACAAAAGAGTATATACTATAAAATACAGTTTATATGAGTTGTCTAAAAGGCAAATCAAATGTATAGTGATAGAAGTCAGGATATTGGATAACATTTGAGTAAAGGTCTTCTGGAGTTCTGAAGTAGCACTCCAGATCTCATTAGTAAGAACTCCACTGAGCCACCTACTTAGGATATATACTCTTTTCTATATAAATGTCATGTTTTGATTTTTGGAGATATACTTGGAAAAGCAGAAAAAGCATTGGTCACTGGGTTTTTGTCCTGATGGCTGCCACCAAGTCCCTATGCAATATTGAGAATGTCTATCCTCTGGACCTCAGTTTCTTCACTTGTAAAATAATATCTAGACCTGAGATTAAATTCTGACTGAATGGTATGCTGTCTTCCTGCCTAGAAATTATTTTTCAGAAGTTTGAAAGTAATATATATGATGTATAACATATAACCTTATAATTAGGAAACATATATCATGTCCCTGAGATTCTATTTTGCTTTCTAGAATTTTCACAGAAATAATTATAACAAAACAAAAACAATAAAGGGATCTCTTTGGAATGCAGATGAGAGCTCCAGGGGCTAGCTATGTGCAGAAGTGAATGGAGGAACAGGATATACATTTTAACATTATACCAAAAATGTAAAGGAGTCTGCCATGTAAAGGAGAATTATCATGAGCCCTTTAAAGAAACCAATTGCATTTTCCACCATTCTACCCTTGTTTCACGGAAAGGCAGCACACCCTCTAGAATGTGAATTCTTGACCTCCTTAGAAAGAATCCAGTGGTGTCTTGGGTTCTTTGTACATTTTGGGATTTGGGGACTGATGTAGAAAGAGCCACAGGTGTCCTCTGAGCGTTCACACATTTTGTGTGTGTGATGGAGCATCAGGAAGCTGAATCTTGCCAGAGGTCCAGGTGTCCAACAAAACTAGCAGCTGCCTTTGGGGGTGGAGACCCTGGGAGTCCCTCTCATGGTGGTGATTTTCTCACTTCTGAGCACAGTGACCCCTGTGTAGTTCAAAGGAGAGACTCTAATGGAACAACATCTTGGGCTTTTTGTTTGTGTTTCCTTGAGGTCTTTGAGTTTATCTCTTAAGGCTCATTTGAGCTACAATTATCAGCAGTTTTCTAAAAGTTTCCTTCATTGCATAGATACTTATAGAGTGTCTACTATGTGAATTTAGAAGTGAAGGAGGCAGACAAGATCTCTGGCATCGTGGACAGAATATGAAGTCTATCTATTAAACATAAAGACCTGAATCTACTTACCTTGTTCTACATGTGGAAGTTATAGCTGAACTTCTCAACAGTCCTGGAGTAGACATTCTTGGCACTAATTTACAGATGAGGAAACTGAGACTCCAAGGGGTAAAATAATTTGCCCCACAGTTTACATAACTAGTAAGTAGAGTCCATCTGAACTCTACTCTGCTGTAATTCCTTCAAATATGACATGTAAGGCAAGGGGGTAACATGTGCCAGACTATTAGAACAGGGGTTGTCACACTAAGTCATGTGGTCCAGCTGCTTATTTGTGGGTTTTATGAACATAGCTTCACACATTGATTCAGGTATTTCCTTTAACTGCTTTCCCACTGAAACAGTGGAGCTGAGCATTTGCAACAGGAACCTTATGGCCAACAAAGACAAAAAATATTTGCTATCTAGTCATCTAAACAAAAAGTTTGCCATCTTCTCTCAGAACATTGCCTCCTGTTTCAGTTAGGGTAATGCCAGATTCTCTAACAAGCTCCAAAATGTTAGTGTCTTAATGTTTTTTTTTAAAGTTTATTTCTAAGTTATAAAAAAATCTCCACCAAGGTATTCCTGGGAAAGGTGGATTCTGCCCCAAGGATCCAGGCTGATCTCTACTCTAAGGTCATCCTGGGTAGATATATCCAGCCAAAAGACAAGAGAAAAGAAAAGATCATACACAGGAGATTTCTGCAGACTAGATCTGGAATGGGCACACACTCCATCTCTGACCACATTCTGTTCACCAGAAGGATGTCACCTGGCTGTATATCGGGGATAAGATATCGGGGAATGTAGTCTATGGGTATTTCCAGGAATACGAGGACACAGGTTGTGGTGAACCAGTAACTGTCTCTACCACATGCTGATCATTCTTAGGCTCAGAAAGTCTCTGGTTTTGACCTCTCAACTCTGTGTTAAAGCCCATATATAACATCCATATGTTTAAAAATTTTTAAACTTAGCTCTTACCTTTTTTGAGCTACATATTAAGTGTTAAGGATTCAAAATAATCTGAGGAGGAAGTTTTAGAGCATCTAGTAGACCTGCTTACCACTCCCTGGATACCTGAAGCTGCAGATACTACCAAATTCTATATATTCTATGTTTTTTCCCATATATACATTCTTATACTAAGTTTAACTTACAAATTAGGCACTGTAAGAGATGAACAACAGTGGCTAACAATAAACTAGAATAATTATAATATGCTGTAATAAAAGTTATATGAATATAGTCTCTCTCAGAATCTTATCATACTATACTCAACCTTCTCTTTTCTCTTTTTTTCTTTTTTTAATTTATGGATTTTGGTTTCACCCTTCTTATGATTATGTCAGATGGTACAAAGTGTATATGTTGAGATGAAGTTAGGTCAAAGACATAGGCATTGTGACATGACAGTTGATCTGGTAACTAAGAAGCATACTAAATGAATAATGGCAAGTAGTATACACAGCATGGGTATATTGGACAAGAAGATGATTTCCATTACAGGGGAGATATAATGGAACTTTTATAGATTGCATTATGCTACTCAGAATTGCACACAAATTAAAATTTATAAATTGTTTATTTCTGGCATTTGCTATTTAATATGTTCACACTACAGTTGTCTCCAGAGTAACTGAAACCACAGCAAGCAAAACTACAAACGAGAGTCTACTGTACAGATGACAAGATTCACCACAACTTTCATTGAAGCTAATTGTAGATAATGGGCTGGGATTTAGCTCAGTTGGTAGAGCACTGCGCTGCAGTCTCTGAGGTCCTGTGTTCAATTCCCAGCACCGCAAAAATGGGAGAAGGGCCTGGCAATCCACTCCCAAGGCAATCCCGAAACAGTCAGCCATTGAAAACCCTATGAGGGTCGTTATTAGTCAGATACCGACTGGATGGCACCTAACAATAACAACAATAACAAAATTGTAGATATGTGAGGATTTCTTATATTTTCCCTTTATTTTTGTATATTTATAAAAGATTACACTAAGACTATCTCTGCTATCTTGAACAAGTCTTCAGCAAAATTTAAAGTTAAAACAAAATCCTGACCATAACAGATCATGATGAGACCACAGTCTCTTCAATGATATTAACTGTAGATATTCTGGGATATTGATTTGCCTTAGTTTTTCCAAATATTCTAGTTAAAGCTGTCCTGCAGTGTAAATGGGGCTGATATTAAAGAAATTCCATGAGAGTGTAGCACAATAAACAGTTAATAATATTCATATGTCAGACACCTGTAGAAAGAAGCCTAAGAAGAGCTAATTTATTATAGAGGATCTAATTAAACCAGATTTATTACATTCACTTGAAAAACTAACAACTACTGTATGTGAGGCATTGTATTCAGCTCTAAAATATGGCGATGAGGCAAGTGTCCTTGTGAAGGGCAGGTAATACTAGTTGTGGAGCTTTTGTCATTGGGTGTCATAGAGTCAGATCCGACTCATAGTGACCCTATGTAAAACAGAATGAAATACCACCTGACACTGTGTGGTGCATACAATGTTTCTGTATGTTTGAGCCCATTCCCACAGCCACTGTGTTTCTTCTCATTTTCAGTTGTGCCGCATCAGCAAAAGGAGGTCCCAGGGGCTTTACTCTATTAAGGTCGACTCTGCTTTGAGAAGCCAACCCTTCTCCAGTCCTTTCTTGAATGCCTTCCAACCTGAGGGGCTCATATTCTGGCACTATATTTGACATTCCTCTATGGGTCTGTCAGCTTGTTGTGCTGTGAGAGCTTGTGTGTTGCTGTGATGCTGAAAGCTATGCCCCAGGTACTTCAGACACCAGCAGGGCCACTCATGGTGGACAGCTTTCTGCTGAGCATCCATCCTAAGACAGACTAGGGAGAGGACCTGGCAGCCCACTCCTGAAAAAAATTAGCCATTGAAAACACTATGAATAGCAGAGAAGCACTGTCAAATATAGTGCATGAATCTGATTCCCTCCACGCAAGAAGGCATTAAGAAACGACTGGGGAAGAGTTGTCTCAAAGTAGAGATAACCTTAATGACAGGAATGGAGTAATGACCCTGGGACTGCCTTTTGCTGAAGTGGTGTGACTCAAACTGAGAAGAAACATAGTGGCCACAATATTGGGCTCAAACATAAAAAGATTGTGTGCATGGCACAGTATTGGGTAGTGTTTCGTTCTGCTATGTATAGGGTCACTCTTGAGTCAGATCTGATTCGGCAGCACCCAACAACAAAACAATAACAACACCTACAACATATTCACCAGTGTTTCTCTGCTATTCATAGGGTTTTCAATGACTAATTCTATCAGGAGTGGGCTGCCATGTCATTTCTCCCTAGTCTGTGTTAGCCTAGAAGCTCAGCTGAAGCCTGTCTATCATGGGTGGCCCTGTTGGTATCTGAAATGTCGGTTAGCTTTCAGCATCAAAGCAACATGCAAGCCCCTATAGCACAAGCTGACAGACATGTGGGGGAGTTGTAGAACAAACATCCGTGAGTCACAATGCCTTTGAACAAAAAGGTGTATTTCTCACTTTCACAAAGTTAAATGCAGACATTCCTAGTTCAATAACTAGCTCTCTTCTGAGACATAACCCAGATGGGGTTCCTGCCATCTCTGAGACCTTTGCCATATGGAAAGAGAAGACAGGGCACATGTAGATAATCACTCAGGGCATCTTTGGCCCAGACTTGGAAGTAAAAGGGCTCTTGACTTCCACTTAGATCCAAATGTGGCTGGAAAATATCCTGTAGCTGGGAACCCAGGAAGAAGGAAACTGTAAACTGGGGGCTAGGGTGGATTCTAGAATGTTCTGTGACAAAGATGATCCTGATCTAGGTCTGCTGGGGAAACAGATCTGCAAATGGACACATTGTACTGTATTAAGTTTAACAGTAAAGATGTGAATATGGCTCCACGGTGATTCTGGATTCTAAACCGAGGTAGAGTTTAAAAAACTTCCAACAGCTACCAGCACAATTTTACAAATGTGCTTGAAAATTAGTTTAGGATACTAAATTTGTAATTCTGTTTCCACAAAAATTATAAGGCAGTGTTCCCTAACCCCTTAAAGCAGAGCACTG
Organism: Pedetes capensis; assembly: GCA_007922755.1. NCBI lineage: Eukaryota > Metazoa > Chordata > Mammalia > Rodentia > Pedetidae > Pedetes > Pedetes capensis. The sequence continues at coordinate 10,641 of VMDO01014975.1, read as the reverse complement.
CTGGTAGCCTTGTTTGGCAACTTGAGTCATAGAGCATGGATATTTGTCAATACTAGTGATATGTGTGCTTACTAGAACATAAACTCACCTGGAATTTGGATTGCCCAGCGTGAAGTGTCTTTAATAGGACTCATTCATACATTTGTTGAACATTTAATAAAGACATCTGCCCCCAAAATTCAATTTACAATTTTTACAACATTTTGCAGAGACTTTGATCTCCAAATCTCCATTTACAATTTTACAAGAATTTGCATTCATTGCAAGGGTTTCTTTCCAGAGTTTTAAAAAGTCATTTTTCTTTAGGATCAAAAAAATGTAACTTCTAGATGAGAGGAAAGGCAGTTAAGGTTCACATGTGGGGATTGTGTGTGAAAAAATGGCAGGCTGCAGCGGTCCCTCTATCCTAATTTAGATCAGCCTGCCCCTGGCAACAGGAAAATCATTTGTCCCAGAGTGGCCACATCACAATCTGGTACAATTTGGGATTAGAGTCATCTTTATCTATGGCTACCGGTTCTAGTTTGCCATCTCAATGTGGGTGCGTATGTGCGTGTGTGTGTGTGTGTGTGTGTGTGTGTGTGTGTTTATTTTCCATCTCTGCCCTGATTCTATCCCCCCTCCCCCAAGTGATTCTAATTAGAAAACACACAGGAGGATCCTTATGGGATTTGAAAGCTGCTGGATCCCCTCTTTGATCTCCCATCTGAACCACTGACTGTTTATTGTTCCAATTTCTCTCTCCCCCCCCCATTACCCCCCAGCACTTCTGTTGACAATTGTTGGCATTTTAGAGCCTGGAGATCGCAATAAGATGCCTGACAGGTCAGGCAGCCTAAAACTCCAAAGCAAACACTCCCTCCAAACACTGCCCCACCCAGCGCGCGCCAGGGATGGGTTGTAGGGACAGCCGCTACTGAAAAGGAAAGAATATCGCGCGCTTTAGAAATAGCTGCCAATTTATTAATAAGGTGCTGGGCCCGGTTAGAATTGTAAAGATGTTTCAGACATCTTTAACAAAGCGGCTAGCCCTTCCTTTCCCGGATACAAATAAACCCAATCAGCATACCAAACCACCGCTATTTAAATTCTACTGAATCCTACCGTGACCTGAAGAACTTTGGGAATAGCGAGAGGATTTGTCTAAATTTGGGTAAAACTTGGCTGAGGTGCCTTTCATAAAGATGTGAGCTTGGAAGGCAGTTGAATTAAGAATCTTTCACCAGTTTCTAGGACACGGAGAACTGGGGTAGAAAGAAGGAGGGTGGGTTGCCGGTAAGAAAGTTTTGTTTACTTATTTAATCTGGTTCACCAAAGGAGACTCCGGAGGATTTCTTCCAGTGGCACTGGGGTCCGGGATGCGAAATAGGCTCGGAAATTTGTGAAACGGATGTGTGCAGATGCCTAGACAAGGGCTAGGCTCCCGGGGAGGGAAGGGCTGGGCTGGCTCAGGAGAGGAAGGAGGGAGGAAACCTTGTGGGGGCGGAGACAGCACAGTATAAAAGGCCCCAGTCTTACTAAGCGCCCGCCACTCGGAGCCGCTTCTGGAAGGCGGGAGCCAGAGCAACACCTACGGGGAAGGAAACCTGCGGTGCCACTGCGGTGACCTGATCCCATAACCGGTCCTGGTTCGCCAAAGCATCTGAGGCGAAGATCCCGGGTCCTCTCACTTCAACTCCTGAGCCCTTCCATTTGCCAGCTGCCCCCTGGAAGGCATGAGCCGAGCGCGGGAGCCGGAGGCTGCAGCGCGGTCATGAGGCTGTGGACCAGGAACAGCGGCTGCGTGACGGCAGCCCCCCAGTCCCCTCCGGGCACGGCGCCCCCGGGATGAGCACCCCCAGACCCGAGACTACCAGAGCTGAGAGGCACAGCTAGTGCCCCACTTACGTCCTGAGCGCCTGGACGGCGGGCACCGCGCCTTTGCAGCCTCCCGCCGCGACACCTGCGCTCTTAACTAGACAGACACCCAGCGAACTCACTTCCCTTCCCAGGCTCTACAGGGCGCTGCGGACGCGCGATTTGCGGTATTCAGGGACCCGGCAGCCCCGCATTCAGGAGCCAGTGTCAAGACACTTCGGAACGACACTTTGTCACTCTCCCCACCCCTGCCTGCTTCAGGCACGGGCGCACAGTCGTAGGCACCTGGTTTGTCCGGCCCCTCTGTCCTCCATCACGACAACTCCAGCTCCACTTTGCCAATAAAGGTTTCTAAACTCGCCCAGGCACCCCTCACTCACCGGCAGCCCCGAGCCTCGTGCGCACAAGAGGGCTCTGCTTCCCGATTGCGGAACAGGCAGCGCGCACTTGGCACAGCCAAGCAGGCGGACGCAGACGCCGGAGGGGCGCCCCGGCCATCCCCAAACAGTAACGACCTCCGGGTGCCCGGAGCCCCCATCTGGAGCCAGCCCGCCCCAGGACTCGGCGTGCGGGGCAGTGAGGCTGGCGGCCAGAGGAGCGCGGCGTGAGGGAGGTGGCTCGCCTGGTGAGTGGCGCGGGGCGGCGAGGGCGGGGGAGCCAAGCGTGGAGGTAACTCCAGGCGGCCGCTGAAGGCCCCCTCCTCCTTCTCTTCCTCCTCCTCCTCTTCCCCGCGCTCCTCTGGCGGCCTCTCCCGCTCCAGCTGCGGCACCGCGGCCACATCTGGGGCGCCCATGTGCGCTCGGGGGCTCGGCTGCGCCCGCCCCGCCGCCGCCCCCAAAGCCCCCTGCCCGCAGGGTGGCCCCTGGCTTGGCCTGGGTCCGGGACAGTGCCGGGTCCCCATTGCCGCCGCCGCCGCCGGGCAGCGCCGGGGTTTGCTTCACCGCCGGCGTGGACGCCCCCGGCCCCGCGGTGGCTCAGCTGTGGTGCGGCAGCGGCGGCGGCGGCGGCGGCGGCTCCTGCTCCCCCAGCCCCGCACGCCCCGCTGCGCCCAGCGCCAGCCCTGTGGGCCCGGGTAGCGGGGCCCCGGTGGGGGCCGAGGCGGGAGCGGCGCAGCCGGGCTCCCGGGCTCCGACTCCTCCTCCCCCGGCGCCTCCGCCTCCGCCGCCCGCCGCGCGGGGTCCTAAAGCCGCGCGCCTGAAGAGGATGGTGCGCCTGGCTGCCGAGCTGCTGCTGCTCCTGGGGCTGCTGCTGCTCACGCTGCACATCACGGTTCTGCGCGGTTCGGGAGCCGCCGACGGGCCAGACGCGGCCGCGGGCAACGCCAGCCGGTCCCGGCTGCAGGTGAGTGCGCGGGCGGAGAGGGGCGTGCCCTGCGCGAGCCCGGGTGATGGGGTGCAGACCTCGCACGGGATGGATGCGAAGAGGCGGGTTCTCAACCCCACTGAAGATCAACTGTTTGGCCAGCAGTTTTGCCTGGGCAGCTCTGGGCAGCCAGAGGCAGAGCCAAGGGCTGTGACTGGGAGGGGGCCCTGGCTCCAAGGTCTGCCAGATGCGGGGCTCAGATCTGTCCCAGGTCAGGTACGAGGGTGCGAGGCTTGGGGTGCGCAGAGGAAGTATGGAGCATGTGGGCTTCTGCTAGTCTTTGGTTGCCCTTTAGAGGCTGAATAAGTTGACTTGTGCCAACGCGGAATGGAAGTGCGGGAGACTTTTTGAGATAATACCCCCAAACCGTGTTTGGGAGAAAGACTCTGGCGAGTCTCCCCCCTTATAAAAGCAATGCTAAAGGTCAGGACAATTTCCACAGGAGACTAGCCGCACAGCTCTACCTCGCCCATGCGGTTCCCGTGTTTTGGTGAGGCTCTCAGGCCTCCCCGGAGGCCCCCATGTACCCATTGGGCGGTAGAGAGGGCGCCCAGTCAAGGCACCTGCCGTGACTTGGGCCGGAGTTTAAACTTGTAGCAAAAACTTCTTCCCGCCGACTTGCCCCTTTGAGCGTTGCTTTAGGAATGGATTCTGTCCATCCATTTCAGCTCCAAGACAAGGGAGGAGTGGAGACTGGGGAGAGCGTATTGCAAGGTGAGTTTGGGTGTCTGAGGAAACGTTGTACATACCAAGATTTCCTGCCGCCACCTTGGAAAGGGCTTCTTTTTGGGTATAGGAGTGCGAAAGCTGTAAGCCTGGGGAACCGGTAGAAGTGAGCAGGATTTCCCCCAGGAGACAGCTGGCTTCCTGGGTTCCTAAAGTCTCAAACCAGCCCCTTGAAATCTCTGTACTTGAGATAAACGTTATTCTTTGATTCCAAAGGGCATTGTAGTCATTTCTTCTGCTAATTTCAACATTTCATGCAATTAGTTACGTTAAACTTTGCTATTAAAGACAGATAAATTCATTTAATACTTCCATATCATTTATCCACTATGTGCTACTGTTTTCAGTACTGAGTTTAACTCAGTTTCATCATTACTCTGTGAGGTACAGTACTGCCACTATCCCCTCTTTACAGATTTGAAAACTGAGGAACAGAGAGGTTAAGAAACTTACCAAAGTTCACACATTCCCATCTGTTGATTAATTGCACAGAGCTTTGCGTCTGCCAGACTAAAGCAAGGTGATTCTTTCACACGAATACAAAACCAAGCATAGAAAATACACATCTCAAAGCTTGATGTGCTTTTAAATTGGGACATTTGTAAAAGCATCCTAATTTTGTAGAGGCCTGTCATCCTGTGGGTAAACAAGTACAGTGGCAGACTCATGAAAGCCCTGTGGAAAAATGGAAGAAATTGCTGTCCTGTACAGTGTGGTACACCTGGCAGCCTAATACTACAGTAATAACTCTTAATATCTTCAAGATTTCTGGAAGTCATATTTTATACATGATGCTTTCTTTCCTCGTGGACTCATGAAAAGCTGTAAAGATAATGTTCTATGGAAAAGTAAATTTGGCAGATTTTTTTATGAGGTGTTTGTTATCATTAGAATAACCTGGGGTTGGCCTTTTCTACCCCAACAGTAAGTTAATGAGAGAAGCAGCTGGTGGAAGTGGATCAAATTCTCACAAGGGGCTTTGGCTGAAGAACCTCCCCAAGAGGGCAGAAGAAATGGTGGATTTAGGAAGAGTAATGCTCCTAGGAATATCTTGGGGTCCCAAGAAGCTGCTAATCCACCAGCTTCAACTTATCTTGTAATAGTGTTCAGTTACACTAACCATTCAAAGCACTCACTTATTCAAGCAGAATGATGAGTTTAACAGGTTAGCTCACAATTTTACTTTTTTTTTTTTTTTTGTAATTTCTTATAAAAGTTTTATATTCTTCCTGACCAAAGTTATTTCTTTGGCCCTCTGATTCTCCATAGATATTATGATTCAAATGGACAGAGTATGTTCTGCCAAGTGAGGAGGTCTGCAAAAGACATTTTTCAGTCTGCTGTTTTCAGGCCCTGGAAAGTGAATTTACTAGTAGCAGGTGTATTTGAAGACAAAACTGTGAATGTTGTTTTCTTTCTATTTACCAGACATTTTAAACCCAAGTCTTAAATGACATCTAAATTTGTTGGCTTTGTGATATCTAAGCTGCTAAAATCTTTCTTAGTAATCAGAAAGTTAATTGATCCTTACACATCATGTCTGTTGTTATGTCTGCTTAAAACATTCTAAAATATGAGGTTGGCTGAGTCAGAAATTTGCAATGGTGAATTTACCCAAATTGTACTGTATTTTGGATTATTTAAAAAGAAACACACCTTTATTTAAGATTTGGTGGTTGGAGCCAGCACGGTGGAGCATGCCTGTAATCTAGCCACTTGGGAGGTGGAGGCAAAAGGATCACAAGTTCGAGACCAGAGGCAGTCTGTGTAATTTAGTGAGACTCTGTCTCAAAAAGTTAAAAAGTGGGCTGAGACTGCAGCTCAGTGGTATGGCTTTTGCAAAGTATGCAAGTGTGAGGCCCTGGGTTCAACCCCCAGGACCACAAAAAAAAATTTGGTGGTTGGTACATGTGAAGGATACCCAGTAAAATAGTACTAAGAATAATCACTATAATAGCTAAGATTTAGTAAGTATCTTTTATGTGACAAGTGCTGTTCTTAGCATTTTGTATATATTAACTTCCTTAATCTCAAAGAAAATAATCCCATGAATTAGGTACTTCCATTATCCCTGTTTCAAATGGAGAAACTAAGGTTAAGTAACTTACCTTGATGTTGCAGAGCTAGAAGTTCCTTAATTTGCTTTTGTAATTTTAAAGTGTAAAAAATGTATACTATATTTTGTTTAGTATATTCCAAAATCTATATTTGTATTCCAAGTTTTGGATAAGCTGATAATACTGGCTACAAGAAAGAGAAGGCGTTTTAACAAGTCACATTTTCCAATGAACCTTGACAGTCTTACTGTGTCAAATATAAATACATATGTGTATATAGAAAGACATATGCATATACTATACAACATATATATATATATGCACATATTTTATAAACATTTGCTAGCAAGATTTTTTTGGTAGTTTTGGCATTCTAGAGAGTACACTTTGGACTATGTAAATGATTGATCCTAAACTGTAAATATGCTGTTATGAAATGGCAGTAAAATGCATTGAGTACACTATCTCTATTGGTAAATAGCTCATGAAAATAATGATGTTAGTCTTGATATCACTTTTTTAATATTTTCAAATATATAATAAGAAATTGTACAGTTGTGTGCAAAAGCTGCTTAAAAGTGCATAGAAACATCAACTTTTTTGACTTTTGAATGAAATCTTATCTCATTGGAATAACTGTCTCATGTTGATCAAATATGCAGATCAATACTCTCATATGTATTTAATTAAATAATGATGAGAACACAATTATATGTAATAAAGCAGTCTGGAAGACAAAGCCTCTCAAAATATACTCCACAGGCAATAACAATTATAATCATAATAATGATATCCTTTTTATGTAAAATACAAATGAGTGTCTTTTTCATACAACTCAGTCAGAATTGTAATTTGTAGGAGTAAAACTAGACCTCATCGTGGTAGTGAGAATTAAGCGAGTTTTCTAAGACACCAAACTATTTTCACAGTAACATTAAAGCATGTCAAACTTTGAAATATAATGAAGTGACTTTGTTTTCAATCTCTTAACTGCCATCTTTATGAGCACCATTCCTCTTTTATCCACCTATTGCCTTCAATAAAGCAGTCTTGTACTCCCTGCTTCACCTGAACCATATAGCAATAGAAGCAAGAGCAACATTTATTTGTACAAGTCCTCATAATGACCCTAAAGGCTAGGTAGTATTTAGGTACAGCAGTTCCCTCTTGTCCTGAGGGGATATGTTCTAAGACCTGCAGTGGGTACCTAAAACTACAGAAAGTAACAAACCCTATGTATGCTGTTTTTCTCATCTATATACATACCTATGATAAAGTTTATTACTGAAACACAATAAGAGATTAAGAGCAATATGTCGCATTTAGCTGCTGTTGAATAACAAACCACCCCATAATCTAATGATTTAGCATGTCCAGTATTTTTCCTCTTGAGTCTGTATGTCAACAACTTGCTCTGGGCTCACCGGGGAGTTCTGTTGCTGATGTCTCCTGAAATTACTCACGTAGCTACAGCCATCTGTTAGCTTGACATGGACGCAGTGGTCCACAATGACCTCACTCATAAGTCTGGTCATGGGTACTGGCTGTCACCTAGTCCTTCTCTCCACATACTCTCTAATCCTTAAGGAGACTAGCACACACCTCTCTACATGGTGGACTCAGATCAGCAAGAGGATAAAAGAGGGAATTTCAAGGCCTCTTTACAAACTTGCACATCATCACTTTAGTCACATTCTATTACCCAAACAAAGCATGGGCTTAGCTTTGATTCCTGGAGACAGGAAATATATTCTATCTCTTCACAGGAGGAGCAGCAAAGTCACTTTGCAAAGGACCATGACAACAGGAAGGAATAGCTGTGACCACCTTTGGAAAATACTTACTGTATTGATCTTCTGTCTCATATACTTTGTAAATATTTTCACCTATCTTGCAACTGTCTTAACATTGTTTATGCTGCATTGGACTGCAATGTTCTGTCTTAAATGTAATCATCTTTGAATCTTTTCTCTTATGAGTTTTGGTCAATAGTTATAAAAATTTTTAAATATATGGTTCTAATAGTTTTATTTTTTTAGAACTACAATCTGCTTTGAAGTTATTTATGGGTTTAAAGGGCTGGGATTTAGCTCAGTTCGTAGACCCACTGCTCTGCAGTCTCTGAGGTCCCGAGTTCGATTTCCAGCACCACAAAATGGGAGAAGGACCTAGCAATCCACTCCCAAGGCAATCCTGAAACAGTCAGCCATTCAAAACCCTATGAGGGTCACTATAAGTTGGATACCAACTCGACAGCACCTAACAACAACAACAATATGGGTTTAAAAATAAAGATCTTAACTTTGGTTTTGTTCAAGTGAATAGCCAATTGTCCTATCATACTTGCTAAATAAGCCATTCTATGTTGGGTCCCTGTAAGCACCCTTCTCGGGAGAGGGCTTTTCGCTTTTCCTTTCCATTTCCTGTTCGGGATGGGGATTTTTCCTTTTCCAGGGTCCCCTCTCGGGATTAGGGTCTTTATTCACACTCCATGTGGGTTCCCCACTTCCATGTGAGGTCCCTGTTCGGGCGCCAACTATGTTGGGTCCCTGTTCAGGCACCAACTATGTTGGGCCCCACGTTCGGGCGCCAACTCTATGTTGGGCCTCACGTTGGGCACCAACCCTATGTGGGGCACGCGCCTCCTGGTCTGGCCTGAAGGTTTGGACGGGCTGCGCCACCACGCACACAGATACTAAACACAATTCACTCGGGACCCTCAGGTGAGGGACACAGACTCCTGTGGCCCTCGGAACCCAGGCGGAGACGGGAGAAAGGAAAAGCCTCAGGCGCTTTTGCCTTCCAGGGGCAAACACCTGTGTTGGTCTCTCAGGGGCCATGAGGAGACAGCTGCCGCTTCCTCGATGATCAGACGGAGAGCAGGTTCCTTTCCTTGTTGATGATTTCGGCGGGAGAGCGTTTTTTCCTCATCAAAGGTCCGGGGGAGAGCAGCGGGAGAGGCGCTTCCTCATCGGTGGTCCGGGCAGGAACAGGCGAGAAGGCGCAGAAAGGGTGCCAAAGAAAGGCCGTGCCAAAAAGGTCGAGCTGCCGCAGCGCAGCTCTTTATGTAGCTCGCCCATGGAATGGCCTGAGCCAATCAGCTTTCAGTCCAGTTGTCCAATCAGGAAAGGTTTTGTACAAACATGTAACCAAGTTACTTTCATTTTCCCTAGATTTCTAACTTACAAACCAGATATTCAAGCACCATTTTCCCAGTTTGGGAGTTTTTGCCAATTTCCTCCCAATTTTTCCCTACAATTCTACATTCATACAAAATACCAGTTTGTATCATATTCTAAAGTTTTCATCTGTATATCAGTTTGTTTCTTGACCTCTTGACCTTCATGTGTCTATTCAGGTACAAACACCACCCTGCTTCATTTAGTATAGTTTCATAGTATGTTTTACTAAGGGGAATGTCCTTTTAAAAAACTCTTACAAATTCTCATAAAGTGTGTTCTTTTAAGTGGACTTTTGAACTATTTTGCTTAAAAATCATTCAGATTTTAATAATTGTTTTCTATATTTGTAGCGAAGTTGAGGAAAATTGAGACTTTATTCATTTATTCATTTTTGCTTTTCCAGGGTAGGGTCTCACTTATATAGGCCAGCCTAGGCTGGCCTTGGGCTGGGATTTAGCTCAGTGGGTAGAGCGCTGCGCTGCAGTCTCTGAGGCCCCAAGTTCAATTCCCAGCACGGCAAAAATGGGAGCATGGCCTGGCAATCCACTCCCAAGGCAATCCCAAAGCACTCAGCCATTGAAAACCCTATGAGGGTCGCTGTGAGTCGGATACCGACTTGACAGCACCTAACAACAACAACAATAACAACAACAGGCTGACCTTGAATTCATGATCCTCCCACTTCTGCCCACCCCCCCAGTGTTGGGATTACATGTGTATACCACTATGCTTGGCCTTATTATAGCACTATAAATAGTAAAAATTATTAAGAGATTGTTAGAATTCACCCATAAAATCCTCCTGAACTTTATACCTCTTTGGTTCAGATTTCTCATTAACATTCCAGGTTATTCCATGGTCAACAATCTGTTAAAATTATATAATATGTCATTAGTCTTTGTTTTCTTGCAGTACTTGGGGGCTGAACCCAGGGCCCTGAAAATATTTTTGCAAGCACTCTACCACTAATCTGCACCCCAACCCCTTTTAAATTTTTTTATTTTGAGACAGAGTCTCACTAAGTTTCAAAGGTAGCCTTTTGCCTGGAACACAAGCTTCTCCTGCCTTTACCTCCTGAGTCATTGAGATCATAATTGTTCTCCACAGAGCCCAGCTCCCAAGAAAATCATAAATCTTAAATGAGTTTCAGTTTTATTAGTATAACTATTATACATAGTATAAATACATTTTACAAATATTTCATGATTGCAAATTATTTATGGTGTGCAACTCTTATAAAATCAAGGGTGTTAACTATACTATACAAACCCTTCATACCTTGATTTATTTGTTTTCTATTTACATGCTGATTCCTGAAAGAAATCATTCTTACTTTATAGTTGTATATTTTTCTATTCTTGTTTTCCTTGTTCTCCTAATTTTTGGTTTGCATTTCCAGAATCTATGGCATTAGGACATAAAATGTCCTATTGCATGGTGATATTTTTATCAAAATT
>VMDO01014974.1:6672-52831 GCA_007922755.1 Pedetes capensis | reverse complement strand
GTTCAATTCTGATAATTTGGATTGAGTATCAAGCAAAGTGGCTTGATTTTTCTTAATCATTTCTAACTGGGATGACAGAGCAGCTTCCAAATTAGAAACCTTTCTTTCAATTATCTCCAGTGTATTTTTAGTATTTGTCTTTATTTCTCTTAGCATGTTTATAACCATGACTCTGAACTCCGACTCAGAGATCTCTAGTGATTGCGAGTCGTTTGTGTTTGTATGATCTGTGAAGCCTTCAGCTCCATCCTGCCCACTTGTGGTTTTTGTGATTTTATTTGATTTTCCTATAGTGCGGTCTGGAAAACAGAATCTGCCAGTCCGACTCCAGGGGGGGTAAGGGTTAGGGAGGTGATAGATTCCGTTTCTCTTCTAGGGTCTGCAGTCTGTGTCCCGCAGGCATGGTGAGAGTGTGCTGCCAAGGTTGCACTCCGTGTTGGGTCTGGGCCCATGGGTGCTTGTGTGTGAAATCCCCTCCAAGTCTCTGGGATTCTATCCGCTGTCTGTGTGAGGCAAAATCGCGGTGGTCCCACTGCTGGCCACTGTGTAGCTCCTCTGAAGCCTAATCCTTGATTTCAGTGTATGCCTAGTTTCATTCTCTATCTCTCAAACTAAATTATCTCTGTTTCTATTTATTCAATTTGATTTTTAAACCTCTAATCAAGGCTTCTTATTGCTCTGGAACAGAAGGTGTGTGTTATCTGTCTGCCATCTTGACTCCGCCCCCCCAGCCAACTGATTCTTAACAAAGTGTTCAAAAACATGCCTTGGAGGACAGTCAGCTTCTTCAACAAGTGGTGCTGGGCTAATTGGATATTCACATGCAGAAGATTGAAATAGACAACTATATCTCATCCTGCACAAAATCAACTTATAATTGATCAAATACTTTAATGTAAATCTGAAACTACTAGGGAAATACAGTGGAAACACTTGAAGATATAGGCACAGTCATTTACTTCCTGCATAGGACCCCATTAGCTCCAGGAATAATAGCAAGAACTGAAAAATGGGATTGCATCAAACTGAAAAGCTTCATATTACAGGAAACAACAGAGTAAAGAGATAGTCTATAGAATGGGAGAAGTATTTTTTATCCAGAATATGTAAAGAACTCCAAAAATTAACACCAGAAAAATAACTAATCAGATACTACTCAAAAAAAGAAACACAAATGGCCAATAAATACATGAAAAAGTGTCTGACATCTTTAGCCATCAAAGAAATGCAAATTCAAACTACACTGAGTTTCCTTCTTACCCTAGTCAGAATGGCTATTATTAAGAAAACAAAAAATGACAAATGGTTGTAAGGATGTACAAGAAAAGGAACACTTATTCACTGTTGGTGGGAATGTGTCTTGTCTAGCCACTATAGAAATTAGTATGGAAGTTCCTCAAAAAGTTAAAACTAGAACTACCATATATACCTGAAGTAATCAAAGTCAGCATACACTAGGGATATTTCCATACTCATATTTGTCACAGCATTATTCACAATATTCAAATTATGGAATCAGTCTAGGTTCCTATCAAAGGATGAATTGATAAGGAGAATGTGGAATAGTTACACAATGGAGTATTATTTAGCAATAAAGTAGAATGAAATGATGTAATTTGTAGGAAAATCAATGGAATTAGATATCATTGTGTTAAGTGAAATAAACAAGAGTGACAAAGACAAAATCACATATTTTCTTTCATATGTGGAACCTCAGGGAAAAAATAGACAACACAGAAGTAGAAGGGGAATTACCAGAGAATAGAAAAGAGATTAGGGTGAAGGGAAAGGAGGGAAATAGAGGGTATTAGGCGGAAAGAAATGATTAAAATAGTGCATGTGCATATATGAAAATATCATAATGAAACTCATTGTTTTGTACAATTAATGTTACCAATAAAATTAACCCATAAGAAAACAAAAGATAAAACCATACTGAGCAGCTAGATTTGGTGGTGCATATCTATAATCCTAGTGATTTAGGAGGCAGAGGCAGGAGGATCTTAAATTCCAGGAGTGAGGTAGCCTATATAACTTAGTAAGACCCTGTCTCAAAAATAAAAATAAAAATAGAAAATCACACTGGACTAGAATGTGCCTGAAGGTCAATGTTGTTGTTGCTGTTGGGTACCATTATTGACCCTTATAGGGTTTTCAATGGCTGATTGTTTCAGGATTGCCTCCGGAGTGGATTGTTGCATCCTTCTCCCATTTTTGCAGAGCTGGGAATTGAACTCAGGACCTCAGAGACTGAAGAGCAGTGCTCTACCAACTGAGCTAAATCCTAGCCCAAAGGTTGATGTCAGACCTTGTAATAGAGAAGCAGAAAATTCAGAGGAAGAGACACATGGGCAATGTAGGCAGAAATTGGCTGTTGTAGTAAATAGTTTAACTGTATGTGATAAATTTGCACTTCCCCCTATGAATTGATTTGATCTAAGTCCTTATTTAGTAATTTATACTGATAAAAGTATCACTATTTTTTATTGATGACCAATTCCTTTTAAATGTTTGTATAAAGCCCCATTGGACTTCATTCACTCATTCATTTTAGTTACTCATTTATTCATTCAAATCATCTTTTTGAACATCAGTCATATGCCAGGCAGTGTTCTAGACACCAAGGTAGAAAACCAAGGTTGTGTCCTCCCAAATATTACATTCTAGTGAAGAGAGACAGAAAGTAAGCATAGATATAATTATACAAGATAATTTTAAAGAAAAATGCAATGAAGAAAAAAAAACACAGAGTAATGCATTAGATAAGGGTTGGGTGATTCTATTTCAGACTTAATGGTTCAAAGAGACATCACTGAGAAAGCAATATTGAGTTTAGATCTCATCTTTGAGAATCACAAACGTGACTGAGAATTATAAGTACAAAAGATGGGAGAATTATTTTATATTAAAGTAGAACAAAATGAAGTCAGATACATAAGCAGAGTCAAAATATGATATTCAGTTAGTTTTCTGTATATTTTGAATTTTTGTGGCCAACAAGGGTGTCAAATATACATTTGAGCCTGGGTGTGGTGGCTCATACCTGTAATCCCAGTGACTTGGGAGGTGGAGGCAGAAGGATCACAAGTTCGAGATGAGAAGCAGCCTATGTAACTTAGCAAGACCCTGTCTCAAAATAAAAAATTAAAAAATGTGCTGAGAATGCAGCTCAGTGGTAGAGTACTTCCAAAGTATGTGCAAGGTCCTGGGTTCAACACCCTCACTACAGACAAAAATAAAAGTATGTTTGATCCAGGTAAGACTGATGTGTTAGACAAGTTTTAGAACTTATGAGACCTGCGAAAGATTCATGAGGAATTCACCTCAGGAGAATGTGTGGATATCATAAAATGTAAAAATGTACTATAGACATTGACAGGCTCCTGATTTTGGCCCAATGAAGCAACCTGACTGCTGTTGTCATTATGTGACCAGTCTGCACACATTTAAAGAAGCAAGAGAAACATTCTTACATTATGAAGACACTTTTACTTGAAATTAGTTCTTTTTAAGGCTGAGCATAGTGATTGAAAAGGTTCACTTTTTATTACACAAAATTAAGAAAGACAGTGCTTACAAAGGCAAAAGAAAGTGGAGACCTGGTTTTATTCATTGAACTAAGCCAGTAAGAAGATCCAATCTAGATAATTTATATGAGAATCCCAGTTTCTCAGATATTCCTCACTTATTTTCGCAGGTGGAACAAGCAGTTTCTAGTCATCTACCCTGGAATTTTTTTTGTTATTTCATCACATTATGAAACAACTGATGGATTAAAAAAAAGTTTGGTAAATATGAATAAATTAATATGTGTTTTATCAGATCATGAAACATTTAAAATTACCTCAATAATAAGCTATACTTTTAGATTTTATTTTTATATTTAATATCCTATATTTATAACTTTAGTGTTTTAATGACATAAATAATGAAATAATGATGGAGAAGTGCAGTGTTAGTTTTTTCCATGAACAGAAGCTATTGTTGGCATCATAATGAATCATTGGTATAATGATTGAAAGATAGTGAATACTCAGTTTATACAAGGTTTTGAGAATTTCCTAAAGTAAAATTTTTTTGAATTTTTAATTTAATTGACACTAATAGTTGTACATATCTATGGGTACATTGTGATGCTTCCATACATGTATACATTTACATTACATTTAAATTATGTAAATGCTTTTAAAACCTATTAATTTCAAAAAGTAAAATAAAATAAAAATAACAGCAAGAAAAGAAAACATATACTCCACAAGATTTCTGTGAGGGAAAGCAAGCTGGGTCTTGGTTTTGCACCTCAAGGGATACCACTTACACTGTAGTCTATGTGAATGGTTGCTCCTAGGTTTTTGCAGTGAACATCCCACCTGACTTTACATAGTATACTTGATTGGGGAGGGGACCTTAGAAGAGAGAAAGTCCAGTTGTGCTCAGTATTGAAATGAAAGTGAGGAAAGGGGAGAAATGCCCAATCCCAGCTGTACAATATTTACCCACAAATTAGTTAATAGACTCATGCACAAAATCCCATCATACTTTTTGTAGCAAATAGATAAAATCACCTTGAAAAAGAAAACAAAGTCAGAGAGCACACTCTACCTGATTGAAAGACTTACCACAAAGCTATAAGCATGACAACAGTGGATATTGGTGTAAGAATCAACCTGAGATCCATACACTTTTTTTTATGAAGGTCAAAATAGTCAATATTTTAGTCTTTGCAGCCATATAGATCTGTTATAACTATCCAAATCTGCCATTCTCTCAGGAAAATAGCTGCAGACGGTACATAATAATGGTCATCGCTAAGTTCCAATAAAACTTTATTTACACAAATAGGCAGTGTGCTAGATTTGACCCTTAGGCTATATTAATAGAACAAGTTAGAAAGTCTGAAAATTGTTTCACACTTACAAGAATAGTTTTTAAGGGGAACCTATTTGAATAATGTACATCAAAATGCATATATGGAAATGTCACAATGAAAAGCATGTCATAATGAATCACATTAAGGTGTACATTAAAAATTTCCAATAAAAAAGAATAATTCTTGATGGAAGGACTAAATAATTCAATGTAGGAAAAGAATGCCTATTCAACTAGAACAAATGGGTACTCATTTGGAAATTCAATTGAAATGGATCACACACTTAAATGCAAAAATTAATATTATGTTAGAAGAAAACATTGGAGTATACTTTTGCTTTCTTGGAAGTAATCAAAAGATTTTTCTTAGAATAAACATGTAAAGTGTTAACCATAAAAGGATAAATGCTGACAAATTAGGTTCCATGAAAATTAAAAACTTCTGCTTATCAAAAGGTACTTTTTAGATGAATAGGAAAGTCCTAGATTGGGAAAAAATACTTCCACTACATAAAAAACCCAGTCCAATAAAATGGGTTATAGTAGTGAACAGACAATTCACAAAAGATATATAAATCATTATTAAACATATGACAAAACATATCATTTGAAGGGATTGGAATGCTTGGAAGTTTTCAGAGATTAAGTAGGAACTAGGCCAAGGAACCTGGAACCTGAATTCAAATCCCTTTACTGCTGATTGTAAACACTGGGATTTCTCTACTTCAACACAAGTCCCCTGCTGACATGGGAATATTCTGCAGTCCGCTCATATACTCTGAGCCCACCAACTCCTGCCAGAGATATGTCATATCTCCAGAACTTCTTGAAAAAGGAAAAGTCTGAGATATGATCTGAGAGGCTAGGAAAGGAATATGGACCCAGGCACTATTCTGTCATTGATCATAAATTTTCTCTCAAATATCAAAAAGTTGAAGATGATCCCAGACCATACTTGTGACTAAGATTAGTCTATCCATGTAGGACAAAGAACTTTCTTTGGGACATGAGGGAAATGTGATCACTTGCTAGGATGGGTGTGAGTATGCTGGGTTCTTCTGCTGGACTACAAATGGCTCATGGTGTCAGGCATCGAAGACAGGAGCACTTCTTTTCCTGGTGTGTTGCACTGTGTTTTCACAGTTGGACATACTATGTTCTCAGTACTTATGCAATGAATGCATGAATGAGGAGCATAATGGTAATGGAAGATTTTGGTTAAATGAAACAACAAATATGAAAACACAACTAAAGAAATTATAACACTCAAGGAAAAGGGGATGAATAAAATTTCATTCATCATAATGCTTCTTAAGGATAGCTGTGTGTGATTAGAATAATTACTTATGTGTGCTCAAATAACTGAAGTTGACGACTAAGGTGCCTTTCCATTGAGGACTCAATATGGCTTTGTTGAGAATCTAGAAGCATTTTGGGGTAGGATTTTTGTTCAAGCTGAATTGCTTAACATTATACAGGAGGAAGGAGTGAGGGTGTCATCTAAAGAGCTATTTGAATTATGGGAATATCTAATGGAAGACAATTATACTGTGAAGTGCACAATATAAACCTATCCCATTCTCTATCCTTTGCTTTCTTGAGTACAGTTTGCTTTGCAGATCAATGCTATTGTGTGAGAGGAGTCTCTGAAGGAAAATAGATATGCAGGGTTTAGAAAGTAGAGAGATGCTCATGCCGATTTTAACTAGAAAAAGAGGTCCAGATCACATCTGCATGAAAAACAGATGATTCAGAGTTTACCAGATATTGTCTCTTTTAATCCCATCAAGGACTGCTGAGGTAATAATTAGTAATTTTCCATTTTATATAAGATGGAACCAGAGCACAAAAAGGTCAAACAATTTGTCCTGCTCTAACAGTATCGGTTGAATCTAATAGTACTGTTGTAGGTCCACTTTTGGTCAGTTCTCCAGGCCAAACACCTTAGAATTGTTGATTGCACATAAATGGGGACTAATGCTGAGGAGTAATTCCTAAATTAAATCCAAGTTGTCCACCAAAACTGTGGATTAAATAAAATCAGTTAAATGAAATCTAACATCAGTAAACTGTAGGAATGAAAGAAAAGCCAGCCAATGAAAATGGAGAAAAGAGAGTTGGGTGGAAGCCAATTAGAAATGGATATCAGAATCCAGAAACCATCTCCTGCCTCACAAAGGCAGCCTTGGATTCAGAGTTCAGGGGACTCACCTGGATAAGAAGTACCCAAGTGGGAATATTATACATCCTCCTGTCAGGGTTCATAGAGGCAACCAGAAATGAATACAGCCATTTCAAGATCTTCTAGAGACAAACTTCCACAAGAAAATGCTTGAGGACAACTAAAATCTCTTTTATTTCCACCCAGAGCTCTTTAGTTGGAATATGTAATTTCAGGGATATTGGGAGATACTATCAGGGGTTTTTAGAGGACATGAGGAGAGGGATTTGGATTTTTCAACTCCTGGCTGTCTGCTTGAAAGGTTGTAAGTTAGTTTTTTCACCTGCCTGGCTATCCTTTCCTACTGCTGCAATTGTTGCTATGGCTCTCCAGTAACTGCTTGCTCCCTTTTCCCTATAAGTGTAGGGGTGGATATAGTCCTTCACTATTGCTTAGTTGCTTATCTTGGGATATTTCACTGTGCATTATCAATTTCCCTTAACTTGTCTATAATTGTAAATTGTTGTTGTTTTTGTTAGATGCCATCAAGTTGGATCTGACTCATAGCCACACTTATAGGGTTTTCTATGGTTGATTGTTTTGGGAATGGGTTTCCAGGTCCTTCTCCTGTTTTGTGGTGCTAAGTATTGGATCTAGGGCCTCAGAGAGTGCTGAGCAGTACTCTACCAACTGAGCTAAGCCCCAGCTCATTTAATTGTGAGTAGTCGATTAAAGAAATACTCATCAGTTGTTTCAGTTTGGAGTCTTTGAACACCTTTTCAAATATGTAAAGGACAATAATTTTGAAGAACCAGTAAAATAATGAAACCTTGGTTTACAGCAGCTCATCTTAAGGATGCAATTCTTGTATGTTACCTTGGTCTTTAAATGAATATGAGAGACAGCATTGCCTCCATGACAGCAGATTTAAATGATGAGAATAAAGGAAAGAACATGGGGAGTTGGGTCAGAGGGGATGACTCAAATGAGAACACTCAGAGTTGAGGCTACCAACTGACAGTTATCAGAAGGAAACATCACAACTTCTACATCAAAGTGTAGTATTTATAAGAAAAAAATACAAAGGGCTTTTTTCCTTTATCCCTACTGGATCCTGTTCTTACCCTTATTCCTCAACCACCTATCAGACTTTCATCTTTCTGAAATCAATATCTATACTATTTTCTATATTTACCCCCAAACTTTTTCATCACTATACCTAACAACTGCTCCCCAGAACTATCTCATTAAAGAACACCAGGACTCAAACAAGATTAATCAAAATAATAAAGGTGAGATCGCACAAAGCTAGTACTTTAGCAGCAGAATTCTTTCTATGCTCTGAGTGATACTAGACTCAAGGATCTCAAGATAAGGCATTAAATCAAGGGCAACTCCAAACATATAAGCCAGTAATACCAGATTAGAGAATGGGCAAATCTCAAACCACATATGAAACACCAGGATCAAGAAGATACCCTTAATGACTACCATCTTTTCATAGTTGATATTAAAGGAACCCAAATATAGGAAATGCCAGACAAGGAATTTAGAGGTCTGTTTATAAGTATGTTAAAAGACCCCAAGGGTACCACAACTGAAAGATGAAAGCAACTGAAACACTAGACAAAAACTTAGTGGAAAAATTATCTAACCTAGTAGAAAAATTCGGCAAAATAATTGAGATCTTGAAAAAGAAACAAACAAAAATTCTGAAATTACAAAACAGAGTCAACCAACATAAAATAACAGTAGATTCTACTATATCTAAATTGGATGAACATAAAACAGAATTTCAGATACTGAAGAAAAAGTTGAAGAGCTTTCCTATTCAAATACCAAGAAGGAAAAAAGATGAAGCAATATGATGAATGCTTTCAAGAAGTCTTTGCTAAAATGAATAGACACAGCCCACGAATAGAGGGTACTCAAGAAGGAACTGAAACTAACACTTTGTTGTTGTTAGGTGCCCACGAGTCAGGTCTGACTCAGCAACTCTATGTTCAACAGAACAATACACTTCCTGACACTGTGCCATACTCATGATCTTTTTTGTGTTTAAGCCCATTTTTGCAGACATTGTGTCAATTCATCAGGTTGGGATCTTCCTTTCTTTCATTGACCAGCCAATCTCTCAAACGTGATTTCCTTCTTTTAGGATTGGATCTCCTAACTCTATGTCTGGGATTTAGCTCATTTGGTAGAGTGCTGCACTGCCGTCTCTGAGGTCCTGGGTTCAATTCCCATCACCACAAAAGTGGGAGAAGGACCTGGCAGTCCACTCCCAAAGGCAATCCCAAAACAGTCAGCCATTGAAACCCTATGAGGGTCGCTAAGAGTTTCATCTTTACTTTTAATATCAATAGTAACAGGAGTTTGGAAGTTAATTTCAAGCCTGATGGATGACTTTGAACTGCTGTTCAAAACTTTATATCCCTGTGTGTTATGAATAGCAAGAGGAAGAGAATTAAAAGTGGAGCCTGCAGTTGTGACTGAACTGTAATATGATAAGCCAATTTTAGTATGATGAGTTATTGCTTCTTATGGATAAGTAAGGAAAGTGGTTTCTTGTGATGAAATCTCTTGGTGAAGGCACTGTGAACATTCTTGAAATGACAAGAAAATATTTCAAGTGTTACACTCTTTATAATTGTTCTGTATGTGATATTTCGAGTGTTAAACTTAGCTGAGGAAGGAATGACATGGATTCAGAACATTAGATTTACTCCAGTTTTGAATGAATTTCTACTATAAATAAAATGCTATCAAACACCATGACATGCACAGAGACATCTTGTGAAAGGAAGAGCCAATCTATATGGCAAGTTTTATTGTTGTCTCATTTTAAGATATTGTCATAGTCAACCTAATCTTCAGAAAACACTACCCTGATGAGTCATCAGTCATTAACATGTAGGAAAGGCCCTCTACCAGCAAAAAGATCATGACTCACAGAAGGCTCAGATCATCATTAGCATCTTTTATGAAGTATTTTAAGTTAAGATATGTACTTTTACAGACATCATAGTAGCCTGTGTTACTGTGAAAACATACGCTGTATATTGCTGGAAAACCAAAAACAAATTGTTACTTTATTTTGGTGTTCTAGAACCAAATATGGGGCTGGGATTTAGCTCAGTTGGTAAAAGCACCACTCTGCAGTCTCTAAGGTCCCAGGTTTGAATCCCAGCACCACAAAAAATGGGAGAAGGACATGGCAATCCACTCTAGAGGCAATCTTGAAAAACATCAGCCATTGAAAACCAACCCTATGTAGGTTGTTATGAGTTGGACACAACTCAATGTCACCTAACAACAACAACATGGATATAACCTAAGGTATTCAGCATTCTATGCAAGAACTCTAGCACTAAGCTACATCCTCATCCAGATCACTTGTCTTTAATTCTGCTCCCCATGAGGAATGAAATTTAGACTGAGGGAAAGTCACAGTCAGAACCATTGGCACAATTCCTTGAGGCTTACATTATCTTCCAAAACCAAATTAACTTTTAAACTATTAATAAATGGTTTCAAACATACTTTCCACTTGTTAATCAACCCTGAAATGCAATGTCCATCTGGGATTGGTCATACATATTTCTAGACTTTATTTGGCTAGGTAAGAGCTAAATAAACACATAACAGTTTTCAAGAGGAAGGGCCATAGTTTTCATCACCAGAACACAAGGCCAACGTTTCACTGTGTCAGGGACCAATGTCTGTGGAGGCCTTTTCATAAACTCACGTGACTCTTCATATACAGGCAGAGAGTTTATCCTTAAGGACACTATTTTCTGAATGTTTTGATGATGTAATGTGATGTATAGACACATTCACTCAGAACAACATCGTCTACATGAAGGAATGTCCCAATCATGGGACAGAATATGATTCCAACTGGAACATAGTTTGAGAGAAAAATAAATGGTCTATTTTCTTTCTTTTTTTTCATTTCATTTCATTCATTCTTTCTTCTTTTTTTCTGTACTTGGTATTTGAACCCAGGGTGTTGGACATACTTTGGAAGTGCTCTAACACTGGGCACCTCTATACCATTTTTTTCTTTTTTTGCGTTGAGACAAGGTCTTGCTATGTTACTATGGCTGCTTCTGGCTTTGAACTTGCAATCTTCCTGTTTCAGTCTCCAGAGTCTCCGGGACCACAGGCATGCTCCACTGCATCCTGTAAGAGTATTTTTTCTTTTCAAATATCACATATAAAACAATTATAAAGAGTGTTTTTGGTTTGGGGCGGGATTCTTTTCATTACAATAAAAGTAAAAGTAAAAAGTGCAGAATGAGAACTGATTTAGAGGAGATAATGTAAGAGTTTTATTTCTATAGGGGGGAAACAATCATTCTTTCTTGGAGAAACTCTAGAAGAGCCAGGGTAAATAAATTCTTTTGAAGACACTGAGGGATTACTGAGGCATTTCAGAGGCATGAGGCAAGAGAAATGCAGACAGCTGTCAAGTGTGGCAGGGCAGCACTCACTCTCAAAGGCTCGTCTGATGACCAGAGGATCTTCGTCAGGGCTCCACTCTGCTTACTGACATCTCCTGGCTTCCCTGAGGAAGGCTGCCTCCACTCTCACCCACCTCAGGACTGTCCTGCAGGGCCCTCTGCAGAACAAGCTGCCACCGCCGCTGCCTGAAGGATCCAATGAAGAAGTAAATGATGGGATTGGCACAGCTGTTAACAGAGGACAGGAAAAGGAAAAGATGAACATAATAACAAGGTTGATTATCAGGAAGAATTGGAAGCCAGAATATGCGGAAGTAGTTGATGCCTATGGGCAAGCCACAAAAAAGGAACACCAGCACTGTGAGTGTGAGGGTTACACAGAGCCTGGTCAGTGGCATGGGTCGGGAGACACAGAACATCTTGAACAGCAGGACCAAGTTGGACTCTGAGAGAGTTACAAATAAAAACATCAGGTACCCTGCAATGGAAAACTTAAATGTCATACACTGGCCTGATTTAAAAAATATGTAAAATATGTAACACTCATTAGTGTCCATAATGCTCAACAGCAAGGACAGCGCCCAGAGCAGCACACATAAGACCGTGGATGTGTGTCTTGGACGGTGGCAATGGTACCAAATGGGGCACAGGACCGACAGGCAGCGCTCGATGCTAATGATGCTGAGCAGGCTCAGGCCTGCAATATAGGAACATGTCATCACAGGGAGAAAGTATATAAAGATAAACTTGGAAGAGGATGAGGTAATTATTTCATACAGGGAAGGAGTAACTTGGTAAGAGAGGACGAGGAAGTCAGCAACAGCCAGGTTTAAGATATAGACTGAGACAGTGTTCCTGCGCTTGAGGAAGCCCAGGAGCCAGAGCACAACTGCATTTCCTGCCATCCCGACCATCGCAATGACGAGGGTCGCCACGTTCAGGATCAGGAACTCCAGCTCACAAGCAGGAGGCTGGTGATTTTCATTCACTGGTGTGACGTGGGTCCTCAAGGCAGGTATGGTTGTATTCTTGCTCAAAAACACTTCACTGGTGTCTCTGGGAACACAAACAAGATTTGATCACCTATTGTATGATCTCTGATTCTCAATACCAACCTAGATTGGAGAATTGCTTTTTTCTTCTTCCTTCCTTCCTTCCTTCCTTCCTTCCTTCCTTCCTTCCTTTTTTCCCTCCTTCCTTCCTTCCTTCCTTCCTTCCTTTCTTCCTTCTTTCCTTTGTCCTTCCTTCCTTCCTTTCTAAGTCCAGCCTCATTTTCATTTTCCATTTTGAAATAGGGTCTCACTAAGTTGTACAACATACCTCTGGTCTCCAACTTGTGACCCTTATTCCTTGCCTCCCAAGTTTCTGGGATTACAGAAATAAGTCATGAAACCTGGCATCATTTTCATTTTTCAGAGGTGCAAAGCAGAGGATGGTGGAGATTAAGAAATTTATTGATGTCTGGAGATTCCTGTGACAATGGATTCAAATCCAGCACTCCCCATTGGTACAACCTCAACTCTGTCTTGGATGTCACGTCCTCTAAATGACATGGAAAGGTACTATAATCTCAATTCCCATTCAATGGGCTACAGCTATAGAACTAGCACTATTCAACCCTGAACCAGAAATGTTCTCTCTGAAGCAGGATTCAGAAAGGCACAGAGGTGTTCACAACATCCCATGGCTAAGAAGTGTTCATGACAACCCCATGACTCCTGGGTTCCCTTCCAGGAGGAGAAAGAAGACTGCTTTAAGGCCACAAGCATTTTCTAGGACAAGTGTGAGGATGACTGGGCCTTGAAATGGCTCAGTTTGTGAGACTTTGATGAGAGGAACATTTTAAATATCTCTGTGTTTAGCTTTGTGTGAGGCCCCCCACATTGTCAGTATTCACTCAAAGAATGCATTCATGTGGAGCCTTAAGGTGTTAGATGATTTGGGTTAAACGGAAAATAAAAATGAAAATACAACAAAAGACAGCAGAACAAATATATATAATAAGATGACAAACATTTCATACATCCTAATCCTTTTGTGGACAGCTCTGGGTATATTCAAGATTACTTATGTGTGTCCAAACAGCAATGTGGATTACTGACAAGCCTTTGAAGTAAGGATGCAACATAGCTTTGTTAAGCACCTATAAGCATTTTGGTACACAGTCTGGGGACTGAGTTTGTGTCTGAGATGAATTATTTAGAAGTGAAAGAGGAGGAAGTAAGTGAAGGTGAGGTCTGAGTGCCACTGAGGAGAGGTATATAAATGTGCGACTATCTAAGGGAGGACTTCTGAGTGGTGTGCTATAAAGTCTGAACTGGAAATGTCTCTCAGAAGCTCTTTAGTAGAGTTTTCCCAGATGATCAAATCTTGTGTATTAGAGCAGTGTAAGTAAGGAAATAAGAAAAGTGTAGGGTCTGAAATGTAGAAAGAGACGCTTATGCTGATTTCAACTTGAGAAAAAGAAACAGTTCATACCTGGGTGAAAGATTGCAGGTGATTGAGAGTTTACCAGGCATATTATCTTTCAATCTTCCCAAGAGCTTATGAGGTAAGAACTACTGGTTTTTTTTTTCCAGTTTTATAGAAGATTGAATTGGAATACAAACAGGATAAGTAATTAACCCTTGGTCTCACACAGGGTGGATTTGAACCTAGCAGGGCTGCCTCAGGGTTAACCATTTGACCAGCCCTTTAGAAACACCACCACCAGGTATGGATTATAGGTATTGTTGCTGTTAGGTGCTGTCTAATTGGGTCCGACTCATAGCAACCCTATATACTTATTCATAGGATTTTCAATGGGTGGTTATTTCAAGATTGCTTCAGGAGTGGGCTGCCACGTCCTTCTCCCATTTTTGTGGAGCTAGGGATCAAATTTAAGGCCTCAGGGAGTACAGAGCAGCACTCTACCAGTTGAGCTAAACCCCAGCCCCTGGATTACAGGTGAATGAGGATAAATCACAGGTGACATTGCCAACTTATAACAAAATGACTGCTAAAATTGTGGAATAAGTAAATCTAAGTATCAAACTTCAGAAATAGAAAATGTGAGAAGCCAATCAAATAATAACCAAAAGAAAAGTGGATAGATATCAGCTAGGAAGAGATTGAGAACCCAGAGGCCATCGCTAGCCCTTGAAAAGCATCAGTAGCTTCAAAATCCAGAAGACTCAGAAAGGCAGGAGAATTTCAAGTGAAAAGGGGAAACATCCTCCTTGCAGTATACAGAGGCATGTAGTAAATGCATCTATCATGAGCTGTCTTAGAAAAGTTTCTGTACCTTTGATTTGCTTGAACAGAAAACAGGAAGGAAAACAGAAGTTCTGCTGGCTGTACTCAAGGTATTTCACAGTTTGAATATCTGCCTTTAGAGGATGATGTATTTATCTTCTTTATGAGAGATGAAACCCTATAAGGACTAAGTAATGTATATTTTATTTGCTACCTTTCCCCAACTTTTGCCATGTGTTTTTAAAGATGTAACATTCTCACTTAACATGGGGAGAAACTGTGGCTTAAACATATACAGGGATTTTCTTGAGATTTCATCATCAACAGAGGCCCAATAGCAGCTCTTGGAGCCCTGTCTGAGGATTTTCCTCTGTGCTCTGCCCCATCACTCCTATTTCTGAGCAGCTGCCAAAAAATCTTTATGAACACAGAATCTGAGAGACAATCAGGGACTCTAGAGGCTTCTTGTTGTTAGGTGCTATCGAGTTGGTGTCCGACTCATAGCTACCCTGCGTACAACAGCTGAAACACTATTGTCAATGCTTCTCTGCTATTCATAGGGCTTTCAATGTCTGATTGTTCTTTGGGGGGCCGGGGTGAGTGGGCTGCCAGGTCCTTCTCCAAAGTCTACAGTACCTGGTATTCCCAGGTACTGGTATTCCTAGTGGCCTCCCAACCAAGTATTAATCAGGTCTGACCCTGTTTAGCTTCTAAGATCTGACGGGATCAGATGCCACAGTGGTATGGCTGCAGGATAGAGGCTTCTAGAGGCCCCAATAAGCATTCCCATGATATAATAGGGATTTTCTGAGTTTTAAATATGAAAATGGATACCTTTTCCCATCCTGTCTTGATGGTGATGGCACAATGTGACTAGACACTGACAAGTGGGAGATGATTAGAGTGTTGTAACCGACTTCTGGGTCATGGGATTAATAGACGGAGTATACCATCCTGTTCCCATCTTTCTCTTCCCCAGACTGGCATGGTGATATGGCTGAACTCATGTTGATCCCAGGATGATGGTATCCATGTAGGGTGAGGGAACAGTAGTTTCATATTCCTTCGGTCTGATGCTTTGCAGCTTCCAGCCTAGGACTAATAAACTTCCTGTTAAACTCATTACTATAATAGTTCTGTATTTGTGTAGCCACCCTTAATGTCTAACAATTAAGGAATATGTTTTTTCTTTTAAATTACATTCCATTTTCAAGGCATTTTTGGTAAGTGTGTGTGATTGCTCTATAAAATTAAGATGCAAACAGAAAAAATTAGCTGTAATGAAAATGAGTTAAGGAATGGTTCAAGGGTATTTAGACCTAGAAAATCCCATGGGGTAGGAAAATCAACATGAGGTATATGGGGGAGAACTTCATATGCCATGAAAACTTCCCTTATATCCTTCTTCCCTTTCCTGTTTGTCATCCAAAGAGAGTGACTTCTATGAACCTCTTAAAAGGGACCCTTTTCCTTCTATTTCTGTTTCATTTGAGGCACTGGATGACACCATTAAGACACTGAAAGGAAGGAGAGAGATTTGAGTTTTTCATATTTTACAACTTTCTGGTGAGGCTATGTGATGGCCATGGCAGTGCTTCTACACCTGACTGGTCATCTTCTACTAAAGATGAGGCTGTGGCTATTCCCTCTCCTCTCTCTCTCTCTCTCTCTCTCTCTCTCTCTCTCTCTCTCTGTAACAGCTCCTTGGACCTTAAGGCCAGTGGTGGAAATCTGCTTCATTCTTTCTTGCCCTATGGCGATTCACCATGCATTGCTATTTTCCCATAACTCTACCCATCTTTGTGAATAGTCCCTTCCTGAAGTAGTCCTCAATCATTCCCATTAGAATTATCTGTTTTGAGCCAGGAACAGTGGTGCATCACTGTAATCCCTGTATTCCCAGGGACTCAGGAGGAGGAGGCAGGAGGACCGCAAGTCTGAGACCAGAGGCAGTCTGTGTAACTTAGCGAGACCCTGTTCCAAACAGTAAGAAAAAATGGGCTGAGGGTGCAGCTCAGTGGTACAGTACTTGCAAAACATGCAAGCGTGAGGCCCTAGGTTCAAACTCTAGTACCGCAAACAAACAGAACAAAACAAAAAACCCTGTTTCTTCTTGGATCTTGGAGAAATACACAATGCAGAGTGTTTTTGAAAAGTGACCAAAGCAATATAATCTGTTTTACATGATTTCAGCTCTGGGAAACAATATCTACATGCCACCTTCCTTCTTAAGTAAATGTACAAGGCAGCAATAGCTCCATGAGAGCAGATTTGATCAATGTTTGGTAAAAAAGAAAATAAAGGGAAATGGGTCAGAAGAGAGAAATATCTGGTTAACATCATTTGAAATTTCCACAGTAGGGACTGCCAGCAGTCATTATTCAGATGGAAGTTCTGTCTCCTCCCTTTCCCTGGAGGAAGCACCATACCCCTCTGAATGTAGCACTGTTTGGTAGGAACATAAGGATGTGATCTCATAGCAAATACTATAACACTAAATAAGAAAGATCTTGGCATATGCCCTTACCTTTCTTCCATTCTCCTGTCCAGAGGTGTAGAGCTGACTTGTGTTAAAGGGGAAGGGCCTTTCTCAGATTGAGTGACAGCAGAGTCCACTTCCTTGTTTTCTAAATCTTGAGATTCCTACCGGAGATGGAATAAAATTTGGTGAGGCTTATGATGATTCTGGATAGTTCTTGTGATTTCATATATATATATATATATATATATATATATATATATATATATATATATATATATGCAGCTCTTGAATGTTTTGTATATATACATGGAGCAAATCAGAGAAGGGAGCCATTAAGACTCAACCCTTGCTGAGATGTTTCTTGGCATCTGCCCTATTTCCACTCACATATCAGCCTCTCCCATCCCATTCCGTTCATTCTGCCTCCCCCAAAATAATTGCTGTTCTACCCTCTAATAGCCTATTGCCATCCTAGGTAGCAACATCAAACAATGTAAACTTGCCTTGTTGTTGTTGTTGTTAGGTGCCATCGAGTCGGTATCCGACTCATAGCGACCCTCTGTACAACAGGGGAAATACTATTGTCAGCACTTCTCTGCTGTTCATAGGGTTTTCAATGGCAGACTGATTTTTGGGAGGGGTTGCCAGGTCCTTCTCCCAAGCCTACAGCTTCTGGTGTTCCCAAGCGGTCTCCCATCCAGGTACTAACCAGGCCCAACCCTGCTTAGCTTCCGAGATCTGACGGGATCGGATGCCACAGGACTACAGCTGCAGGCGCATGTAAACTTGCCTAGTGGTGTTTTATAACTAAAGAACAAAGTTTATCATTGGGCCATTGAAGGTCACCATGCCCTGAAACGTGTGCTTTTTTTTTTTTTTTTTTAGTATTTTCTTTATCATATCAATAATGCATTGATTAGTACAATTTTGTTCCAAATGACAGAGAAACATATACAGGGAGAAAATCTCCCTGAATCTGATTCTGTAGATATTGCCACTTCCTACCTTTCCTCATTCTTGTTGCTTTTGTTATTATTAGCTCTGAATGACAAACTAATATATTTGTTTTTATTAGAATGAAGTGTGTCAATTGACATTCCTTTTGAAATGCAGAAGTTCTGCATAGGCAACATATTCTTTTTACTGACACCATCTTATGGGATTTATTATGTATTTATGTTTTTTAAGTGTTGGTATTAACAATTTAAGTCTTAGCTCCTATGAATTCCCTTTTTTTTCTTCATGCCATAGTCATGTTAGGCTATTTGTTATTTTTTAAAAATGTAATGTCCATTAAAAGCCAGCTGATTATGAAACTTGGGGGCCATGGGCCATATGCTAATATTTGGATATGGCTTCATTGTGTTCCACCCACAAGAGGTGATTTGATAAGTGGTTGGTTCCCACTGTGGCAGTACAAGGATGTTCTGTGGAACTTTTTGGAGCTGTAGATTAGGGAGAGGAATTTAGGTACTGGGAGCCTATTCTCGGTATGTAGGTCTCATATCACCCCTAGATTTCTAGACAGAGTTGTTATGAAAAGACCAAGCCACACGCTCTGACTGTGCTTCCTATCTCAAGGTGTGAACATTCTTCTTTATGTGCATCCATGATGGGGTCTTCTCTAGAGCCTTCCAAAATGGGAGACATGAAAAAGTGATAAAATCCAAATGAGGTCTATCATGTGGGTAATTTTGTTTCAACAAGTTAGCATCAAGCACTCAGAGATCATTGCATCCATGGTCCAAGGAGGACCAAGTTGGCTATACACCTTGGCAAAGAACAAATGACATTGTGGGTTTTTTGTTTTGTTTTGTTTTGTTTGCCATACAGATTGGATGAGTTATGGAATCACTAAGGCTTCTGCCCAGATTATAAAGAAAAGCCTGAGTGGAAATACAATGAGTAGCAGGGTCAGATCCCTGAAGGCATCCACTGGGTTAGCAATGCATAAAACTGTGTGTTTGTAGCCAAAGATGCAGTGGAGACTCTAGGACATTCAAGATGCCAGGAACATGTGACTTCTGCCAAAGAAAACTATAGGCAGTGAATAGAACCAGCTTGAGAGAGAGAGGTTCTCAGGGCTGCAACCAGCAAGTCTGTAGAGTTCAGATTTCCTATGTCCTTTGGACCTCCTATCATGCCATAATAAACTTCAGAGGCCAGACATGGTGTTATAGGATTTAATGTTTTTCCTGCCTGATTTTGGTCTTGCTTTGATGCCTTCCCACTTTTCTATTCCCCAACGCTCCCTTTTGGAATGCGAGTGTTTACCCTGTGCTATTGTTTCTTGTGATTATATAACTTTTAAGTTTTGGTGGGGCACATAGGTAAGAGTTTACCTTGATTCTCAGAGTAAACTTTGGAAATTTTTGAGAATTTTCAAAGAAATGGTGCATTTTTGGTTGTATGCATGGTAGTTATACCATGTTAGGTGGAGTGTGACTTTTTATTTGACACTATTTGGAAATTAAATATGATTTAAAAAAATTGTTTTGTTGTTATGTGGAAATGGTGGGCTTGTAATGGACTTGTAATATTAGTTGTAAAATTGATTTGCTTGAGAAGCTCCTAGGAAATCAGCAAAGTACAGTTCTGTATGTATCTGAGAAGGAATTTCAAGAGAGAATTAACTAAGGGAGAGAAGACATACCCCGCACATGCGCAGAGCAGTCCAATATGTTGAGGGCCAAGATTGTATAAAAAAGGAATAATAAGGAAGCCTGCTAGTGCAAACATCCTTTCTCTCCCCCCCCTCTCTTTCTCTCTCTCTCACCCTCACTCTCTTCATCCTGGCCACCATGAGGTGAGCTGCTCTGTTCTAACACAACCTCCCTGGCATGTTGAACTAAATCTCTAAAAATGTCAGCTAAAATGAAAATTTCCTAGCAAAGTTGTTTTGCTTAGGAATTTTGTCACAATGAGGAAAGACTAACACACTATCCCTGATCTCTTTCAGTTTACATTTGTATGGAATATTGTTTTCATCTCTTTACTTTAAGTCTAGGTGTTGCCTGAGGAGCGAAGTGGGTCTTTTATTGGCAATATATATTTGGACATTGTTTTTGTTTCTTAAATCCATTCTGTCATTCTATGTGTTTTTATTGGAGAATTTAATAATTTATCCTATTTACATTCAAAATAAGTATTGATAGCTAAGTACAGGCACACTTCATTTTATTGCACTTTGTTTTGTTGTGATTCATTGATACTATTCCTCCTTTCCTCTCTTCTTTCCTTCCTTCTTTCTTTCTTTCCTTCCTTTCCAATTCCTCCCCTCCTCCTCTTCTCCATTCAACTCTGCCTCCTCCTCTTCCCTCATTCCTCCTCCTCCTCCTCTTCTTCTTCTTCTTCTTCTTCTTTTTCTTCTTTCTTCTTCTTTTTCCTTTTCCTCCTCCTCCTCCTTCTTTTCTTATTCTACAAATTAAAGATTTGTGGCAACTTATTTTGAGCAAAACTGTCAGTACCATTTTCCAACAAAACATGTTCACTTGCTGTCTCTGTGTCACATTATGGTATTCTAAAACATTCAAACTTTTTAATTTTCATTATATCTACTATGGTGATTTGTTATTTGTTATCTTCTGTGTTACTATTATAATTGTTTGGGGGAACTCCAAAACATGCCCACATAAGATGGTGGACTTAATAATTAAAGCTATGTGTGTATGGACTGATATATCAACTAGTGGTTGTCCCATCCCTTCTTATCTTCTCAGCCCTACCTATTTACTGAGGCACAACATATTGAAAATACACCAATTAATAGCACTACAATGGTTATATGTGTTCAAGTGAAAGGAAAAGTTACACATCTCACCTTTTAAATGAAAATCTAGAATTTATTAAGCTTAGTTAGAAGGCATGACAGCTATGATAGTCTGAAAACCAGGTCCCTTGTACAAATTATCTAAGTTGTGATTGGAAAGGAAAAGTTCTGGAATGAAATTAAAATGTTCCTCCAGTTTACAGTTAAAAATAGAACAGCTGATTGCTGATACAGAGAGGTTTTTTGAAGTCTGGTTAGAAAGTCAAATTAGCTACAATAGTTGAGTAAGTCATAGCTTAATCCAGAGCCATGCTATAACCCTCTTCAATTCTATGAATGCTGAAAGTGGTAAGGAAGCTGTCAAAGGAACATTTGAACCTAGAAGAGGTTGTTTCATGAAGTTTATGGAAAGAAGCCATTTCCATTTCCATAACATAGAAATACAAGATGAAGCAGAAAATGATATAGGAACTACAAGAAGTGATCTAGAAGATCTAGCTAAGATAATTGATGAAGATGGCTACACTGAACTACAAATTTTCAAGGTAGACCAAAAGAGCCTTAGATTGGTGGAATGTGTCATTTAGGACTTTCAGTGCTAGAGAAGAGAAGTAAATGACTGACTTCAAAGAACAGGCTAATGCATTTTTGGGGCTAATGCAGCTAGTTGCTTTAATGGAAGCTAATGCATTTGTATTTACTGTTCTGATAATATGAGGGCCCTTAAAGAAGTAGGCTAAATCTACTGTGCTCGTGCTCCATAAACAATATCAACGCCTCTGTGTAATTACATCTATTTATAACATTGTTAACTGAAGAGTTTGAGCTCCTTTTTGAGATCTATTGCTTAAGAAAATATTGATTTCAAAATATTAGTATTTGTTGACAGTGTACATAGTCACTCCAGAACTCTGATAGAGTTGTTGAAGAAATTTCATTGTGCTTTCATACCTGCTAACCCAATGTCCACTCTTTAGCCCAAAAATCATGGGTTATATTTGATTTTCAGTGCTTATTATTTAAGAAATATATTTTGTAAGAGTGTAGCTACCATAGGTAGTGATAGATGTTTTTGTTGTTGTTGTTAGATGCCATCAAGTGAGTGTCCAACTCATAGTGCCCCTACATACAACTTGTGGAACACTATTGTCTGCCACAGCCATTTCTAACCATATTGTCTGACAAGATCCGGATATGGGGAGGAGAGGTTCAAGGAACTCATCTTCCAAGAAATGGATGGGGATGGAGAAAAGGAGCATGTGCTTTTTGCTTTCTAGATAGGATTACTGCTTCTAATTATTATGAACATAATTACTTCATGTTTAGGACTAATACTCATAACTAATATTGTATTAAACTCTAATGAAACAAATGCTGAAAGAATGACATGACTGGGGGAATTTGTAAATGAATTAGAAGCAATGACCACCAATTGTAAGAGATATGTGGATACTATTCTAGTTAAAGCTGATCAACAATTTCCACCCTGGAACTCAAGTGTTAAGTAATTTATGCTTCAGCTGTAGCAGGCTGAGTTGTTAGCCCCTACTTGGACTAAAGTGGCCCCACCTATGATAGCTAAGGTTTACACAGAAAGTATAGAACAATCAAAAGAATACACAGGCCCATTTCCACAGCACAAAAGCCTCCTTGACAATTTAACATAGAGGTGCTTATCTGTGTAAAGGCAGACCTTGGTTCCCAGCTAGAGAATGAGAGTAGAAGCTATTGTTCTGGTCAGCCTGACCCTCCACTGCCTTACATAGAATCATATAAGGGGTTAAAATGATAAATAAGGATAGAGTCCAAAATACCCTATTATAGCTTATCATTTATGAAAAACCTGGGAAGAGACAGGCCTTCCAGGTGCTTGTTATCTAAACACAGTAAAGTTTATGCTTTAAACCATGGGCTATTATGACTATTAGGTGTGTGTAAAACTGCACGTATTCTTACTACTTGCTTGACCTAAGCCTAAAAAAGACTGTATAAAAAACTGAGCTATCCTAACAATAAATGGAACAGATCCACATTGCCTCTGAGCTGCTATGTTTCTGTTACCCACCGCTGCCGACTCCTCACCTGCCTTCGGGAAACCCTGGATCCTAGGCTGCAGCTGGACTGTGGCAATTGTCAGTGCTTCTTTGCTATTCATAGCATTTTCAATGGATGATAGTTTCAGGAATGGGCTACTGGGTCCTTCTCCCAAGTCTAAAGCACCCGGCATTCCCAGGCTATATCCCAATCAAGTGTTAACCAGGTGCAACCCTGTTTAGCTTCTGAAGTCTGATGAGATCAGATGCCATGGTGCTATGGCTGTAGATGTGATAGATATGGGTCAAGAAATTTGAAAATCTTCTAGAAAATCTTCAGCATTCTAGAAGCCACTAAGAACATTTATAATTCTTGGGAGTAGGCTAAAATATAATCATAGGAATTACGAAGAATTTGATTCCATCTCTCATGGAGGATATCAAACCTTTGTTCAAGACTTCAGTAGAGGAAACAACTGTACATATGGTATAAATAGCATGAGAAACAAAATTAAAATGTGATTGAACTGTTGAAATCTCATGATCAAATTTTAAGAGAATAAGGAATTTTTCTTATGTATGAGCAAATAAAGTGGTTTCTTGTGATGGAATCTACTAGTGAAGATGCTGTGAACATTGTTGAAAGAATGACAAAGGAATTTGAATATAAACTTGGTTGATAAGGCCTTGGTAGAGTTTCAGAGTATTAACTCCAATTTTAAAATTGGAGTATTGGGGTCATTTTTGAAATACACCATCAAACAGCATCATATACTACAGAGTAATCTTTGTGAAAGGAAGAGTCAATCAATGTCGGGCGCGGTGGCATATGCCTGTAATCCCAGTGACTCAGGAGGTGGAGGTAAGAGTACATCAAGTTTGAGGATAGAGGCAGCTTGTGTAACTTAGGAAGACACTGTCTTAAGATAAAAATTAAAAAGGGACTGAGTCAGCTCAGTATTAGAGCCCTTGCAAAATATTGGGGAGTCCCTGGGTTCAGACCCCCAGTACCATACACACACACACACACACACACATACACACACACACACACACACACACACACACACACGAGTAAATTTATGTGGGAAGCTTCCTTGTTTTCTCATTTTAAGAATTGCCATACACAGCCCAACTGTTAGAAATCACTCTGGACTTTTGGTTTAAGATGGCAGATGAAAGGCAACCTCTGTGTGATGTGGTAAAACAAAGGAATTAGAATAGGAAGGAGTGGCACTTTTCCAAAGGAAAAAAGATCTGGAAAAGCACAGAAACCACAGAGGAGATTGTGAGATGATCCGAGGTTGCAGAACAAAGCTCAGTGGTGAGCCGGAGTGAGCAGGACACATCATCCAGGGCTTCTCATGGGGAAGGAGAAATACCACTCTTGTCAAAAGAGGTAAGCTATTCATTAGACTGGCAGCCCCACCGGACAATCCTAGAGTACTTGAAGCCCTTGAACTCTTCTGGGTATTTGGTGAAACAGTGGCTTTTCCTGACTCAGAGGTCGAACATTGGAGGAGTTACTCTTCTTTCCCACTCTCCATGTCTCATAGGGTTTTGACCAAGCACTATCTTGAGAAAAGACCTAGTGTATAAGACTGCACTATCCTAAGGAGTCTAAAAACAAAGAATTATCACCAGTGGACCACCTGGAAGTGACATACCACAATCTTGGTGTGCTACACAGTGGCAGCAGGCAGTTACAGTGAGAGGAGGAGGTGGGATGTTGACATGCTGAGAGGTTGAGGTAGCAAGAAGCTTGAGAAAGTTGATCAGAAGCAAGTCTCACACCCCAGGGGAGAAGATGACTACATCTCTCATGGGAACTACAGAGACTGTCTATACTGAGCCATTGTCAGATAAAAAGACCTTATCCTCAACTGACAACCACCTCCACCTAACATTCCAATTGTAAAGGCCACAGAAAGAAGCTCCTCCAGTACCTCCCCCCCTTTTTCTTTCTTCCTGTTGTACTGGGAATTGAACCCAGGGCTTAGCATGGGGTAATTGCTGTGCCACGTGCAGTGTCCTCAGCTTTTCTCTTATTTTTTCTTGGAGATGGTATCATACTGAATTGTGCAGGCTGCCTCCAACCTGGAGCTCAATATCCTTCTACCCCAGCTTCCAGAGACACTGAGGTTGCAGGGGAGAAAGTCAGTGTTTGGCTGTTTATTTATTTATTTTTCTTTTTTTTTCCCTAGACTTCTCACTTCTCATTGCTAATTTTCATTTCCTCTTTTCTCTTTTTCCAAAAGTAATTTTTGTTTTATCTTTTTGTTGTTGTTGTTATTGTTAGGTGCCATAAAATCGATGTCTGATTCACAGTGACCTTATGTACAAAGATGAAACACTTTTGTTGGTGCTTCTCTGCTATTCATAGGTTTTCAATGCCTGATTGTTTTTGAGAGTGGTTGCTGGGTCCTTCTCCCAAGCTTACAGAACCTGGTGTTCCCAGGTGGTCTCTCATTCAAGTACTAACCAGGCCTGACTCTGCTTTACTTCTGAGACCTGACAGGATCAGATCCCACAGTGGTATGGCTGCAGGATTTTCTTTCTTAGATTTGTTCATTTTTTTCTGCATGTATATCTCTTCTTCAGTGTATATTTTAAATCTCTTAGGATTACTGCTTCCTATTGCTCTGATTGTGTTTGCCTAATTTGTTTATATATTGTTTTCCTTATTGTTCAATTTAAAAAAATCTTTTGCTCCTTTTCTACCCTCTTCCTAACATTCATTTCCTTTATAGATCTTCTTTTTCCTTTCTTTTATTTCACCATTAGAAGTATCATTCTCTCTCCCCTCTATCTGCCCTCTCCTCTTACTTCAGGCAAATACTATTTATACCTTCACAATAAATATGTTGTAACTTCATGGCTTACTCCATATTGTTATTGGAACTCATTGTTTTGTAGGCATTGGTGGTGCAGCAGGTGGCTTTAAGTGATTTTAAATGTATTTCTATATCTGGTTTGGTCAGGTATTGTACCTGTTATAGTGGTTTATCTTCCTTTCTGGGAATGGCACTGGATATTGTGATCTCAAGAGAAATATTCTCACTGCTTAAATATAAATAAGATTGTACGACTGGCACAGAATTGGGGAGTATTTCATTCTGCTGTACTTAGGATTGCTATGAGTCAGACCCAACTCAACAGCACCTCATAACAATAACAAGGCCCTTAAATAAAATAGGAAGTGACATCCACCCCTACAGATACACAATTCACAAATCAGAATTATAAGAAACATGAAAAAGCTAGACAATGTATCTCCGCAAAAAGACCATGACTCTTTAACCGCTGAATCCATTTTTACTGAAATAGTAAAAATGTCAAAGAATTTAAAAGTCTACTTAAAAAATGTTAATGACTTCAAAGATGACACAAACAAGCAAATGAGTGAAGTAAAGGAATAAATAAAGGACCTAGGTCAGAAAGTCACCAATGTAGCAAAGTCAGCAAAATGGATGAGAAATTCAGCTAGAAAATTAGATTTTTGATAAAAAACAAATATAGATGCTGGAAATGAAGAACTCAAAAAATACAAATAGAAAACACAATGGAAAGCATCACCAGTAAACTAGATGAAGCAGAATATAGAATATTATGGGTGGAAGACAAGGTTGAAGAAATACTACCTTCAGATATCAACAAGGAAAAATAATAAAAGAACATGACCACAATTTTCAAGAATGATTGAATATGATCAAGAGACCAAAGCTAAGAATCCATGGGGTAGAAGAAAGAAACTAAAGTTATAGAGAACTTATTCAGTGAAATTATAGCAGAAAATTCCCCCAATTTGGGGAAAGAAATGGAAAACCAACTACAAGAGGTATTTGTTGTTGTTAGGTGCCATCAAGTCTTCTTCACTTTTGACAAGGAAAGTTGTGCCATCTGCCTAAGGCAGGTTGCTGATGAGTCTTCCTCCAATCCCTATGCCATGTTCTTCTTCATAAATTCCAGCTTCTTTGATTATTTCCTCAGCATACAGATTGAAGAGGTAAGGTGAAAGAATACGGTCCCAAAACACATCTTTCCTGACTTTAAACCATGCAGTGTTTCCTTGTGCTGGTTGAACAACTGCCTCCTGACCCATGTACAGACTCCTCATGAGTACAATTAAGTGTTCTGGTATTCCCACTCTTTGCAATATTATCCATAATTTGTTGATATACACACAGTCAAATGCCTATGCATATTCAATAAAATGAAGGTAGATATTTTTCTGCTATTCTCTGCTTTTGGCCCCAATCCATCTGACTTCAGCAATGATGTGCTTGGATCCATGCCTCCTACTAAATATGGCTTGATTTTTCTGGAAGTTCCCTGTCAAGATACTACGGCAGTTGCTTTTGAAAGATATTTAACAACATTTTACTTGTGTGTGATATTGATGATATCATTCAATAATTTCTGCATTTGGTTGGATTCCCTTTCTTGGATATAGGCACAAATATGGATTGCTTCCAGCCAGTTGGCCAGGTAGCTGTTTTCTAAATCTCTTGGCATAGATAAATGAGCACCTTAGTGCTACACCTGTTTGTTGAAAGATCTCAGTTTATATTTCATCAATTCCTGGACCTTGTGTTTCACCTATGTCTTCAAGGCAGCTTCCATTTCTTCCTTCATTACCACTGGTGCGTGATCATATGCTACCTCTTGAAATGGTTGATCATCCACCAATTCTTTTTGGTAAAATGACTCTATTCCTTCCATCTTCTTTGATATTTATTGCTTTATTTAACATTTTCCCTGTATAATCCTTCATTTTTGTCATTCCAGGCTTGAGTTTTTTTCTTGAGTTGTTTAAGATTGAGAAAAACAGAGCATGTTCTTCCCTTTTGGTTTTCTATCTCTAGCTCTTTGCTCATGTCATTGTAATTTTTGTCTTTGTGAACTGCCCTTTGAAGTCTTCTGTTTTGTTCTTTTACTTTGTCATATCTTCCTTTTACTTCAGCTACTCATTGTTAAAGGGCAAGTTTAAGAGTCTCTTTTGACATGTAATTGGGTCTTTTCTTTTTTCCTGTCTTTTTAATATCCTTGTTCTTTCCTCATGAATAATATTCTTGATATATGCCAAAACTCATCAGGTCATTGATCATTAGTATCTAATGCATTAAATCTGTTCATGAGATGATTTCTGAACTCAGGTGGGATAAACTCAAGGTCATACCGTGGCTCTTGTACACTTGTTCTAATTTTCTTCAGTTTCAGTTTGAACCTGCAAAGGAGCAATTGATGGTCTGATCCACAATCATTACCTGGACTTCTGATATTGAGGTTTTCCATTGTCTCTTTCCACAAATGTAGTCAATTTGATTCCTGCATGTTCCATCTGGTGAGTTCCATTTGTGCAGTTGCCATTTATTTTGGTGAACAAATGTATTTTTAATAAAAACATCATTGGTCTGACAAAATTCTATCATGCAATCTCCAGTATTATGTCTATCATCAAGGCTATATTTTCCAACTACTGAACTTTGTTCTTTCTTTCCAATCTTTGCATTCCACTCACCAGTAATTAACAGTGCATCCCGATTGCATGTTGGATCAATTTCAGACTGCAGGACATGGTAAAAAATGTTCTATTTCTTCATTTGTGTCCTTAGCAGGTGGCACATAAGTTTGAATAATAGTCATATTAATTGTCCTTCCTCATTGGCATACACATATTATTCTATCACTGATAGCATTGTACTTCAGGAAAGATCTTGATGACTTTTTTGATGATGGATGCAATCCCCTTTCTCTTTTAGTTGTCACTTCTCCATCTCCCTTTTGATGATTTCTAATTTTCTTAGATTCATACTACATACATTCCACTTTCCAATTATTAATGGGAGTTCACAGTTGTTTCTTCTTATTTTAAGTTGTGCCACATAAACAAATGGATGTCTCAGGAGTACTACTCCCTTTTTGTCACAAAGGTCAATCAACCCTGCTTTGAGGAGGCAACTCTTCCCCAGTTGTCTTTGAGTGCCTTCTAACCTGGGGTGCTCATTTTCTGGCACTATATCTGACAGTGCTTCTCTGCTATTCAGAGTGTTTTCAATGGCTAATTCTTTTGGGAGTGGGCTGCCAGGTCCACCTCCCTAGTCTCTTTCAGTCTGGAGCTCAGGTGAAACTTGTTCACCAAGGATAACCCTGCTGATATCTGAATACTAGTGGTAGAGCTTTCAGCATCACAGCAACATGTAAGCCCTGACAGTATGGCAAAACGACAGACAAGTGGGGGATCTATAGTATACTCTCTCTCCGCAAAGCTGCAGAATACACATTATTCTCAGTAGCCCATGGA
The DNA here is from genome assembly GCA_007922755.1 of Pedetes capensis. Lineage (NCBI taxonomy): Eukaryota > Metazoa > Chordata > Mammalia > Rodentia > Pedetidae > Pedetes > Pedetes capensis. Next base: position 23,513 of record VMDO01014974.1, on the reverse strand, counting down.
AATTTCTTTAAAGTAGATCACATTCTAGGCCATAAATTGAGCTACTTGGAGACACCACAGGAAGACTAGAGGGCATGAGGAGAGTTAATTCTGGATATCTGCCTGTGAGGCTTTGTGTTGGTAAAGGCAGTGCTTCTCCATCTCCCTTATCATCCTCTCCTATTACTGAACTTTTAGCTATAGCTATGTTGTATCTGGAAGCTTATCTTTTCCTTGTCCTTTTAAGGAGTCCTTTTAGAAGATAATGGAGTGTATCACTATTGCTTGCTCAGTGTGCTTCACCAAGCATTGTGACTTTCCCTCAGACATACTCACTGGTGTTAATATTACCTTCATGAAATATGTCTCAACTTTTCCATTTGGGCTATCTGTTTGCACTTGGCACATTTATGGATATACAAAGGAAGATAACTTTGAGAAACGCATAAACAATGAAACATTGGTTTATAGCAACTCAACTGAAGGAGGTAAAGCAGGTATATTATCTTGTTTCCAAAATGAATGGAAGAGGCAGCATACTCCCATGAAAACAGATTGGAATTGTTGAAATAAAGAGGAGAATATCAGATCAGAAGGGAAAAATGTCGTTTGACCCCACTTGAACTCCCTCAGTTGGGGCATCCAGCCTCTGGTTCTCAGAAGGAAGTTGTTTTCCTGAAGGAAGCACCATGACCTCCTGCACATAGCATCCCAAAGTAAAGACACTAGGATGTGAACTTAGACCTAAAAACTTTAAAAACTTTGGAAATAAGATATGAGTTGGTGTATACTTAACTTTTCCTTCATTCATCTGACCATAGTTGGGGAGCTGATCTGTGCTGAAGGGAAGAAGGTTTCTCAGACTGAGTGACAGCAGAGTGCAGGTCTTTGTTGTTTAAATCACCAGGAGCTGCAGGAAAAGCTGATGACCAAGTGAGGCTTATTGATTCTGGCCCATCCTGTGATTTCCTCTATAGAGAATTAGTGTTATGGTTTGGATCTTAATCCCCAAAGGCTCATGTGTTCAAGGTTTAGACCTTAGCTGATGATGCCATAAAAAGGTGGTGGAACTTTAAAGAGGTGGGGTGTAGTGGAAGGAAGGTAGGTCACTGGTAGCATGTCCTTAAAGGAGCTATTGGAACTTAGCCAAATCTTCTCTCTTTCTTGCTTCCTGGCCACTATAGAATGAGCAGCTGCCTCCACCATATGCTTTCCCCCTGATATACTGCACTGCCACAGGTCCAAATCAATGGGGCAAAGTGACCATGGACTGAACCTCTGAAACCGTGAGCCAGTTTATAAGTTGTTCATCTCAGTTATTTTGTCACAATGACAAGCTAACACAGGGAACAAATGAGAGACCCTAGGCATTTGAAACATGATCCTTCACTGAAATGTTTCTTTGAATTTGCTCTATTACCACTCATTTATCAGCCTCTTCCATCCTGTCCGAAATATCTGGTCGACTTCCCTATAAGTAATTGCATTCTATCTGTTAATTCCCAGCTAGGAGTCTATGTAGCACAGTCAAATAATGTGAGCTTCGGTTGTGGGGCTTTACAACTAAGGAATAAAATAAATCACAGAGTCTTTAAGTAGTCACCCTGGCCTGACCCCACAATTTTACTAGTTTCTTTAGCAGTAATGCATTCATTTGCATATTTTTGTTCCAAAGGGTATAGTATTTGCCATGAATTTGTGAGGATGTGGGTACTACCCCTAGGACTGAAAAAAAATGAAACAAAACCAAAAAGCAGGGTGTCACTATGAATTACCACTTCTTCCATTACCATCTGTCCAGATTCTACTTATCTTTCCTCACTAATTTAAAAAATGGATGTAGTTGGCAAAGTGGTAGAGAGTAGATGATTGGTAAAGTGTGCAATCATCAGTTCAAGGTCCAAGTATTTCAGGAAGTTTTCCCTTACCTACTGGCTGCCACCATGTATACACACACTCTGTTCCTTGTCTCTGTATTTCCAACCTGGAAATATTTAGACTAATTTTTACCAGTTTAGATAAGTGCTTGTAAGAAGATATCATCTTCAAAATTCTACACTAATCTCCTGGCAAATAGCAACCAAATCACATCTAATTTTAGTGCGAGCATATGTGTAAATTGACAATATTGCTGCAAAATACATACTTCACTATCTTTCAGAAAGAATATCATAGCAGCCTTGTCTAATTCCAGGCAGCTTCTCACTGTGGTTATAGTTGCAATGTAGATATATATATTTCAGAGGCTGCTTCACTCATTATGGTAATTGCTTTGAGTCCATGTCTATGGTAATGTCAAATCCCAGTGTCTTATTCTGAAAAGAGATTCCAGGCTACTAATGTCATAAGATTTAGATTTGGACATTCAATAACCTCCCTACCTAGTTGGGTTGCCTGATATGAGCAAGTTAGTCAATGAGTCTGCTTGGAATCTAGGTGGCTGGATCCCACACCTAGTTCTCGTTACAGTTAGCACTACCAAGTTCTGCATTCCTATATGTCCAGTTCAACATATTAGACATCTCTAGATATAATCTGGAAAGAGAATTTGTTAGATAACCTCTTATCAGATCTGAGAGTTAAAGGCCATGATTTTATCTGCAGGAACCCAAGGCCAATGTGTCACTGTGTAACGGACAAATGCCACTAGAAGACTTTATATAAACCCAAGTTCCTGGACTGTTCTGATGTAGAGAGGGAATCTTTTGCTAAGGAAATTATTTCCTCCAAGCACAGAGAATTCAGTGATATTCAGCTGTACAAGAATTCAACCTTTCAAATCCAATCTTTCTGCCTGCAACAATACCCTAATCGCAGAACATGATATAATTCTCTCGGAAATATAGTCTGAGAGAACAATAAGGAATCTTTTTTTTCAATAATTCATGTGGAAAATACTACTAAATTTGAGTACATGGTTTTGAACAGGAATTCTTTCCATTGCAATGAAAAATCCCAAGAAAAGAATTTGATAAGAAATATTGAGAGGAGATTTGAAATTTTCTTTGATAATGTCAAAAAGATAAGAGATATTCTTATTTCTGACTATTTCCCCTAATAAAAACAAGAAAACCCAAGTTAAAAAAATCTATTGAAGACATTGAAATATCACTGAGACTTTTCAAAGGCATGAGTCTAAGAGAATAGTAGATAACTATAGTGTTGACTAGCAGAGCCATGGCTGTCTGACCAAAGAGGCTCTTCATTACTGCTCCAATGTACATCCTGACAGCTGTGTCTCCTGAGCAAGGCTGTCTCCACCTTCATCCTCCTCAGGCGTATCCCGTAGAGCCCTCTGGGGAACCAACTTGAGAGGCGATGCTTCTGCCACTGCCTAAAAGATCCAATGAAGAAGTAAATAATATTGTTGGCACAGCTGTTGACACTGGATAAACATGACAAAATAGATAATAAAAAGAAACAGGAAGCCAGTATAAGAGGAATGAGTAAACACCAAAAGGCAGGCCACAGATGAGAAAGACCAGCACTGTGACCAGTATGGTCACATAGAGTCTGGTGAGTGCGATCCACTAGGAGCCACAGAATATCGTGACTAGCATAGCCGGGCTAGATCCTGAGAGTTCAAAATAAAACCATCAGGTATACCGATATGATAAAAATCAACATTTTTCACCAACCACCTTCAAAAACCTGAATCAAGAAGCCGGAGGAGAACTATGCCAGGATATTCAGGAACAGGGACAGAACCAAGAGCAGGGCACACTTGATACTTGGCATGTATATTGGGTGGTGACAGTGGTACCAGATGAGCCCCTGGGCTGACAGGCAGCACTCTATGCTAATGACACTGAGTATGTTCCCTCCATATGGGGAAACTTTGCCACATTGCTTAAGTTGGCTGTTGACCATGTAAGGCTTATCCAAAGTCTGGACAGCTCCTGTGATTTCTTCTATAGTGTCTGGAAACAAACCAGACACCAGAGCCATCTGAGACATTGTCCTCCTGAGATGATTCTGGGCCTATTACTGCCCTATTACTACTCATGTATCAGCCTTGCCTATCCCATTCTATCTGGTCCACCTTCCTATAATTGCTGTTCTGTCTCTTAATTTCCAACTATAAGCCATGTAGCACAACCAGTCAATGTGAGCTTGCATTGTGGAGGTTTATAAGCAAAGAATAAAGTATATCATTAGGTTAAGGCATAACACCACATGGAGTTATTTTTAGTATTTTCTTTATCACAGTAGTAATGCATTCATGTGTATACTTTCATACCAAACAATAGAGGAGTACATATAAGGTCAAAATCCTCCTGAATCCCATTTCAAGAGGCCATTATTTCCTACCCTAACCATTCTTATTTCTTTTACAATTATTATCTCTGAATAATAAACTTATATTCCTGGTTTTATCAGTATGAACTAGTAGACCTATTATTTCCTTTATAAAATGTAAACACTTGCAGACTCTATAACATATCCTTTATTATCTCCTTCCATTTCATGAAACTTATTATTTTCATTCATCAGGGATATTCAGTGTTAAAAGTCTTCTTCTTATGATTCCCTTCTTACACCTTGCGCTATAGGAATTTGGGGCAATTTGTTGTTTTTTTTAAATATAATTTGAATTAGAAGCTGAGCCAGATATGAAACTTGTGCATGGTGAGAAATGCTTTGGTTTGTATGTTATTTAATTGTTTTTCCACAAAGTTTCTTTGTCTCCAGGATTACAGTATTAGAACTTCTTTGGGAACTTTCAAAGCCAGACTTTACTGGGAACTCCTAAGGTCACAGGAAGCATGTTCTCAGATGCACACACATACATACACACATACATATGCAATCAGTGTTAAAGTATACTACATAAAAGTGAGCCTAGCTGCTGGGCACAGTGGCTCACGCCTATAATCCTGCCTCTCGAGGCAGAGGTAGGAAGATCACAAGTTTGAAGCCAGAGTCAGCCTATGTAACTTAGAGAAGCATTCACTCAAGAAAAATTAAAAATTGAGTTGGGGATGTACCCCAGTGGCAGGATGTGGCAATCCACTCCCGAAGCCATGCCAGTGGCATAGTACTTGCAAAGGATGTGAGAGATATTTGGTTCAACCACCAAGTATGACAAAAAAAAAAAAAAAAAAAATTTGGCCTAGCAAACATTTGTAGAATATTTCATTCAACAGCTGAAGTATACATATTCTTCTTGCTTCCCTCCCTCCCTCCCACCATCCCTTCTTTCCTTCCTTCCTTCTTCCCTCCCGCCCTCCCTTCCTTCCTTCTTTTCTTCCTTCCTCCCTTCCTTCTCTTCCTTCCATCTTTCCTTATTGTTTTTTGAGACAGGGGCATACTATGTAGCCCACATTGGCCTCAAACTCACAATCCTCCTGACTCAGCATCCTGAGTATTGAAATGGTACCTGTGTGCTACTATATCTGGCTTTTTAAATTCTGTTTTTCCTTATTGCTTCTCTTATAGATAATATTAAGTCTTCTTCCTTCAATTTCAGTAATCCTTTAGTGGAAGCCACTTGTTGAAGCTTTATAATTATTTTGTACTTCATTCTATTTCTCATCTCTTGTTGCTGTTGTTAGGTGCCCTCGAGCCAGGTCTGCCTCATAGTAACCTTATGTACAACAGAATGAAACATTACCCAACACTGTACAATGTCTAGCACTATGTCAGTGCTTCTCTGCTGTTCATTGGGTTTTTAATGGCTAATTGTTTTAGAGATTGTTCTGGAAGTGGGTTGCCAGGTCCTTCTCCCATGTTTCAAGGTAGTAGGAATGGAATCCAGGGTCTCAGAGAGTGCAGAGCAGCACTCTACCACCTGAGCTAAACCCCAGCCCTCTCATCTCTAGGATTTCTATTTAGTTATTTGTTTTCAGTTGAAACAGTTCATTTATTTATGAAATGTATGTACATTCTCTGCACCTTAAAGTGAGGTTTACAGGTCAGGAAAAGGACGTTAGCTCTAAGTGATCATGTCAAGTCATTGTAAATAGATGCCATAATCATGCAAATGGACGAGGAGAAAAGACACGGTACTTATATATTTTTTAATTCTCACCTGTACGGGTGAACCTGCCCCTGCCTGAAGCCATCCATGGTCCTGTTAGTAATCACAGAATACAGTCCAGGGAAGAGACCACAGAAGCCACACTCACCCAAGAATCACAGCGACACATGCTTGCTGCATGTGACCACCACAGACTGCATTGCTGAGCCCTTCTTTCAAGTCCTTAGTAAATCCCCTGGAAAGCACACCAGTACATATTCACATGGAACCAAAACCAGTTATTTTAATGAGACAAGAGAAGAAAAGAGTTATTTTTCACTAATCATTTGTAGATTTTTTTAAAATGTTGATTTATAGTGCTGCTTTCTGCAATCTGGCTGTGTCTACCTTTTGAGAGAGGCAGCATGAGGGACCTTCTTCCAGTCTGCATCTCAGTTCCATCTCAGTTCCATCAGCATGGTGCTCTGCAGGCAATTAGCACTCAGCACTACTGACCCGGTGAACACAGCGGCCACAGGTTTCCAGAGCTTGTGTTCCCCATACATACACACAATCCATGAATCATAATTTTTTTTTTACCTTCCTCCACCACAGATGGTATCAGCCAGGGATGAGCCAAACTGGCTCCTGCCATGAAGCACCTGCATGGATCCTGGCATCTATACATCTATATCACCCTGCAGTCTCTTCTGTAAGGGAGACCAGAGGTCATAGCCTAGGCACGCAACTGTTTACCTTAGGATACTTGGGGTTTTCTAACCCAGTTACTATATTAAAAATTACAAGCTTTCTTCTGCATTATGAATCAAAGTCTCCACATCTGCACAATTTTGAGGATCTAATAAGTTTTATTTAAATACCACTTGAAGCACATTTCCTCCTAAGGCTTGGCAAATAAACTTCTTGCTCTACTTTAAAAAGATGGATATGTGGGTACATGAATGGGTGGATGGACAGGTAGATGGTTTTGTCACCAGAGATGATGGATAGGTGGAAAGAGAGTGAGTAAACTTGTCCTATTAAAGACATAGACACTCTGACACACTGCACTGTGCATTAGGCACATTTAGAACATGCAGGACAGAGAACAGCATGGATGTACACACTGAGAAGGATCAATGCTAGAGATTTTTTTGCTGTTTTCTCCCCAGAAGGGGAACATGCAGTGTAATTGGAAGCTTTTGATCTTAACCAAAACAAAGAAAAATATACCTCCTCTGTCTTACCATTTGTACCTCAGTGAAAGTTGCAGCACCTGCTGCTAAGCATCACCCTGTAGAAACACAACCATGGTGCCTGGTATGCAGGATCACAATACCCAGGACCACCAGTGGGTCTAGATAGGCAGAGCAGCATGCTGTCCAGTCAGCAGTGAGTTATGCTTGTGAGGGAAATAGCAACTCAGAGATCTAACATCAATCACAGAAAGTATCTCATTTCAAGAAATTAAACATCTGAGAACAGAAAAGAGGCACTTTAGTATGTTATATACAGTTTTAACTCCATAATGAGCAAGTTAATGTTTTCCAAACAAGATTATCAAGTGATTAACATTTTTCTCACTTTATAGTATTTCCTTAATCTGTAAACTAAAAAGAGAAAATGTTTTTGAAGAAACTAACAGTCAGGAAAAATAAAAATAAAATCCCCCCCCCCCAAAAAAAGTGCCACCAAAGTGCACACTGGCCTACCCTCCTCCTCAGTAGCACACCAACATGAACGTGAGGTGCTGGCATTCTACTTCAGACCACCTTTGCTGTTCCAGCATCTGTTTGCATATACTTTAATTTAATAAGAAAAAAGCGCAACCTGCAGGTTAAACGAACTCGTTACCTTTGGAAGACATATCTTGTGTCCTGGCAACAGGAGAGGACAGCATGGCTGCTGTGTTCATGAGTCACGGCATCACTGAGGTCACATGCTGGGAGAAGGCAGAGGGGGTCTACAGGACAAAGGTGCCTGAGGCTGGCATGAAACACCTTTTGGAGACTGCAAATCATTACTGTATCTCACAGCATGGCATCAGAAACGCACATGTCCAGTTTCAGCAGAGACCACAGCAGGTGGACATTTTTGCAATAAGGTGACAAACCTGGAGCCATGGGTATGTGTGGGTTGAGGCACCCAGTGAATTCCTACTCTTGAACATAGGAGGCTCAAGAACTCAATGATGTGCTAGCAGAAGCCCGCTATGCACAGCAAACCACGATGCACCGTGGCCTCTCCACACGGCTCCTCGGCTCACTCTTCCTCCTCTTCAGGAGTGGCCCTTACTGTGCTCCCTGATGCTGACCAACTTCCCTTTGGACGTGAGCTGCTAGCCAAGCTGAGCAGGGTGGTGTACTTTGCGGAGCCCTTGGCATCATCCAGCCTGGCCAGGGTGGGCACCCACTCATAGTACCCCAGAATCAGCTAGCAAGCTTTGGAAGCTCCCAACCTTCAATCTCCTCTGGCTTTTTAGACTGCACATTCTGTTTTAAAACCAGATTATCCCACAATCTGGATTTCTTCTCTGTCCTCAACTCTTTTCTCAATCATAACAGCCTTGGAAACTTGCTCTGTGAACCTGTGCCTTGGCAGCAGCTACGACCAGCAGTGAGTCACCCACAGGCTGTCATCCTCCTCCGGGACTGGTCCAGAAGCATCCAAGCAGGGCTCAGCTTTCACATCGCTGGGTGGCTCAGCATCTGTCTGTCCTGTGTCTATGCCCCTCCAAGTCTGTGGGCGGGCATTGAGCCTGCTATTTAGTTATTATTAAGTTTCTATTTGTCAGTTTGTTGTTTTGTGTATTCTTCACATTTAATTAATTTAAAAATTGATACATAAAGTTACACACATTTATGGGGCTCCACGTAATATTTTGACACATGAAGATATTGTGTAATGTTCAAAACCAGGTAAACCTAATCTACCCCTTCAAGCATTTATCATTACTTTACAGTGAAGCATTCAAACTCATCTAGTTTTTCACATATACATTATATTGTCATGGTCTATAGTCACCTATTGTGCAATAGAACATCAGACTTATCTCTCCTATCCAATTTTAGCTTAGTATTGAGTCAGATCCACCTTAATGGCACTTAACAAAAATAACCTGTTGATAAATCGTTCCCTATATCTTTCCCTATACCTTTTCCCTATAGCCCTACTCTTCACAGCTTCTTGTAACTACCATTGGGCTCTCAACTTCCATGAGATCAGCCTTTTTTTTTTTTTTTTTTTTTTTTTTTTTAGCTTCCACATGTAAGTGAAATCATGTAATTGTCTTTCTGTGCCTGGCTTATTTCCTGTAAACTAATGTCCTCTGGTTCCATTCATCATTACAAATGGCGGGATTTTATTTTTCATGACTGAGTAATATTCTTCTGCAGATTGTGTATTATGTTTTCTTTATCCATTCAACCATTAGTGGACAACTTAGGGTATTTTTATTTCTTCGCCATTCTGAATATTGCTGTTATAAACATAGGAGTGTAGATTTCACTTTGATATAGGGATTTTAAGTCCTTTCGATATATACCCAATAGAATAAATTGCTGGATCATATGGCACTTCTATTTTTAACTTTTTGATGATTTCCATACTGTTCTCCATGGTGTCTATTCCTAACATTTATATCCCTAACAGCACTAAGAATTTCTCTTTCTTCACATTCTCATAAACACTTTATATAACTTATTTTTTGACAACAGCCATTCAAACTAGAGTGAAGTGATATTCTATTGTAGTTTTTACCTGCCCTTCCAGGTTCATAATTGATATTTAACACTTTCTTATACCCTTTGGGGATTTTTCTGTCTCCTTTTCAGGAATGCCTGTTTATATCTAGTCTCCATTTTAAAATTGGATTATTTGTGGATGTTTTTTCCTCTTGGATTGAGTTCTTTATATATTAATGGTATTGAATCATTGTCAGATGTAGAGTTTGCAAATATTTTCTCCCAATCTGTAGATTATCTTTTTACTCTGTTGTTACCTTTGATGTATAGAAGCATTTTTAGTTTGATGTAATACCATTTGTCTATTTTTTCTTTATTTTGTTTGGAGGGCCTTATAAAAAATCCTTGCCATTTTAATATTCTGAAGCGTATTGCTCTTCTGGTGGTTTCAGATTTTAGGTCTTACAAATAAATCTTTAATCCATTTCAAATAGATTTTTGTACATGGTGAGAGATCGGTGTCTAGTTTAATTCTTCTGCATATGTATATCCAGTTCCACAAGATCATTTAATTAAGAGACTGTCTGTGCATTGTTGAATTCATGTCTAAGCAACTTGGTCCAAGATCAATTTCATATAACAGAGGCGTGGGTTGACTTTAGGGCTCTCTATTCTGTTCTACTGGCCTATGTGTTTGTTTTTTATGGTAATACCGTTCTGTTGTCATTACTATGGTTTTGTAGTATATTTTGAATTCAGGTAGTGTGATACTTCCTGCACCATTTTGTTGGGTTATTTATATATTTGCTCATTATTTTATCGACTCAAGATTTCTTATAGAGCCACAGGAATTATAGGATTATTTTTCTTGTTCTTTGAGGAGTATCATTGGTACTTCAATACCATTTTTGTTTCATGGAATTGAATGCAGGAAATCAGACATGCTTAGGATAAAAAACTTTATCACCGAGTCATAGCCCTATCCCTTAATTGGTATTTTGATAGACATTTCATTTAATTTGTAGGTCAATTTTGATAGAATGCACATGTTAACAAAGTTGACTCATTTCATCCACCAATTTGGGAAGTCTTTACATTTTTAATGATATCTTTAATTTCTTTGATCAATGTTTTATAGTTATTATGGTAGAAATCTTTCAATTCTTTGGTTAAATTGATTCTTAGAAAGTTTTTTGATATCCCAGACATAATTGCTTTTTTGATTTCTTTTTCAGAAATTTGCCATTGGAATATAGTGATATACTAACACTTCTGTTGATTTTGTATTCTGCCACTTTGCTGAATTGTTTATTAGTTCTAATGATTTCTTGTGGAGTCTTAGAGGTTTGGATATGCAAGTTTATTCCATTTACAAACAATGACAATTTGATTTTTTCCATTTGAGCTGACTCAAAATTACAAGAAGGAAAAATCCTACTCAAAGGTCAGATCACATTAAAGGGGGGGGAGGGAAGATAAGAATGAGGTCAATATAAATAGACTAGAAATCGCATGTAATTGTTCTAACAAGATAGAAACAAAGACCACTACAGGAAAAGTTTCTATCTTAAACAGAAATGGAGCCCAAGGACATATAGAAAAATACTATATAGTAAAAGATAGAGAAGACTTGGATGGGAAACTTAGATGGGAAGGGGGGAGGGGGGAAACATAGAGGAGGGTAAGGGGTAACCTATATGAATAATGCTTATCAAATTGCATATATGAAAATTGTCACAATGAAAAGCATGTCAAAATGGATCGCATTATCATGTACATTAAAAATTTCTAATAAAAAAAGAAAATTGTAAGGATTTTTAGTGTTAAAATAACAGATTAAACAGAAAATGCAAATAAATTAATTTTTCTGAAAATCTCAGACTCCACATCTTTTATATGAGATGGTCAATTCCTTATGTAAACAAAGATCCATCATTCTAGATGCCATCAAGAACATTCTAGATGCCATTAAGAACATTTATAATTCATGGGAGTAGGCCAAAATATCATCCATCAGTCACAGAAGTTAGGAAGAATTTGATTCCAACTCTCATGGAGGATGTTGAGCCTTTGCTCAAGACTTCAAGTGGAGGAATTAACTGCAGACATAGTATAACTAGCAAGAGAATTGAATTACAAGTGGAGACAAATATGACTGAATTGTTGAAAGCTCTAATTAAACTTTAAACTGATGAGCAATTGCTTCTTGTAGGTGAGCAAAGAAAGTTCTTTCTTGTGATGGAATCTCCTCCACGTGAAGATGTTGTGAACATTGTTTTTGTTTTGTTTCATTTGTTTATTTTATTTTATTTTATTTTATTTTATTATTTTATTTAGGACATCAAAGGATTTTGAATATAAACTTAGTTGATAAAGCTTAGCAGAGGTTCACAGTATTAACTCCAATTTTGAAAGAAGTTTTACTGTAGATAAAATGCCACCAAACAGCATTACATACTACATGGAAATCTTGTGTGAAAGGAAGAGTCAAGTTCTTGATGCCAAGAACATTGGTTCACACCAGTAATACCAGTGACTCAGGAGGCAGAAATAGGAGCATGTCAAGTTCAAGGCCAGAGTCAGCTTGTGTAACTTAACGAGACTGTGTCTCAAGATAAAAAATAAAAAGGGTTTGGGTATGCAGCTCAGTCCTGGGGCACTTGCAAAGTATGCAAGTTACTAGGGTTGTAACAATCTTCATCGTTGTCTCATTTTAAGAATTTCCCTAATTAGCCTGAACGTCAGAAAATACTATCCTGATCAGTCATCGGCCATCAACATGGAAGCCAGACCCTCACTAGCAAAAAGATCATGACTTCCTAAAGGCTCAGGTCACAATTAGAATTTTAACAGTAAAGTATTTTACAAATAATATATGTACTTTTTAAGTTGTAAATCTTTTACACATTTAGTAACCTATAGGATTCTACAATCTTAACATTTATATGTGTTGGGAAACCAAAAATTTGTGTTACTTGTTTTACTGTGGTGGTGGTCTGGAAGCAACCTATAATACCACTGGTGGTGTGTGTATTTACTACTGACATTTTGTTGATTGTTTTCTGATGTTTCTGCTAATTTGTTTCTTTCTCCATTACTTGATGTCTTTCTTTATATGTTTGTGGGATTTTTTATCCTGAATTCTTATTGAATTGAGCCATTAGAAGACACCACAAGGAGATTAGAGGACATGAGGAGAGTGACTTCTGGCTGGCTGCATGTAAGGCTGTGTGTTGGCAAAGGTAGTGCTTCTCCACCTACTTGATTATCCTCTCCTATTGCACTTAAAACTATGGCTATGTTCTATCTGGAAGCTGGTGTTTCTCTTGTCCTTTTAAGTCTAAGGGGATAATGACGTGCATCACTATGGCTTGCTTTGTGTGCTTCAGCGGGCATTGTGACTTTCCTTTAGATATACTCACTGGTGTAAATACCTTCATGAAGTATGTCTCCATTTTTCAGTTTTTGGCCACCTGTTTGCACTTGACACATCTCCAGATATGCAAAGCATGATAATTTTGAGAATCAAATGAGCAATGAAAACTGGGTTTATAGCAACTCAACTGAGGAATGCAAAGTGTGCACATCACCTTATTTCCAAAATGAATGGAAGAGGCAGCATTCTCCCAATGAAAGAAGATTTGAATGGCTGGAATAAAGGGGAGAACTTTTAAGAGGTATGACCTACCAAAAGGAAAGCGGATCATTGGTGGCATGCCCTTGAAAGGGACATTGAAAACTAGCCCAATTTTCTCTCTGTGTTTTCCTCCTGGCCACCAGAAGGTGAGCAGCTTCAAAAAAATGTATGCAGTTGGTAAAAGTGGCAGAGAATAGATGTTTGGTAAACTGTACAGTCATCAGTTCAAGGTCCAAATATTTCAGGAAGCTTTCCCTTATCTATGTATATACTCACTGAGATCCTCTCACACTCTGTTCCCTGTCTTTGTATTTTCAACCTGGGAATATTCAGATTAAATGTACTACTCCATTTATTTTTTTCAGTTTTTATTAGTAATTTTTAATGTAGAATTAAATGGGTCTTATTATGACATTTCCATACATGCATATCACTGTACATTTCTCATGTTCACTCCCCCATTATCCTCTCATGAACCCCCTCTAGCCATCCCCTCCCAACTCATCAATGGTCCCCCTTCTACTTGCATGTCTTATTTGTGAGTCTATCTATCTATATATGTATGTATATATATATATGTATATGTATCTATATATGTATACATGTATACATATATCCATATATGTATATATGTATACATATATCTATATATGTATATAGATAGATACATATATGTATATATGTATATAAGTATATCTATACACTTTCATTTTTGCTGTATGAGCTACATATGTGATATGTCCTTTCTTTTCCCCATTAACCTTTCTTCTTGCCCCCTCTCCTTTTCTTTAGTCAATTATCTTTCCCTATATAGGCTCCTGGGAGAAGGACCTGGCAACCCACTCCCAAGGCAATCCTGAAACAGTCAGCCATTGAAAACCCTATGAGGGTCACCATGAGTTGGATACTGACTTGACGGCACCCAATAACAACAACAACAACAACAACATATAGGCTCCTTATACTTTCATATCCTATATGTTTTAATAATGAATATATATTGAAGGCTAACATCTACATATAAGAGAAAATACATGATGTTTATCTTTCTATGTGTGGCTTATTTTGCTTAAAAGTAGGATCTCTAGTTCCATCCATTTTCCAGCAAATACCATAATTTTTTACTCCTTTATGGCTGAATAAAACTCCATGGTGTACATATGGCACAATTTCCTTATCCACTCATCTGTTGATGGACACCTATGTTGATTCCATACCTAGACTATTGTGAGTAATGCCACAATAAACATGGATGAGTAGGTATCTCTGTATTTTATTGATTTATATTCCTTTGGATATATGCCCAGCAGTGGTATAGCCAGATCATATGGTAGTTCTATTTTTAGTTTTTTGAGGACTTTCCATACAGATTTCCATATTAGATCCACCAATCTGCATTCCCACCAGCAGTGTACGAGAGTTCCTTTCTCCCTGCATCCTCTCCAGCATTTGTTCTTTGTTTTGTTTATGCTAGCTGTTCTGAGTGGAGTGAGATTGTATCACAAGGTAGTTTTATATTCATTTCTCTGATGGCTAAGGATGTTGAATATTTTTTCATGTGAATGTTGGCCTTTTGTATTTCTTCTTTTAAGAAGTCTCTGTTCAGTTCTTTTGCCCATTGTTGGATAATTTGCTTTTTTGGTGTGTAATTCCTTGAGCTCTCTATATTCTACCTATTAATTCCCTGTCTGATGTATAGTTGGTAAAAAAGGGATATTCTCTGATGTTGTTGGCTGTCTCTTCATTCTGATAGTTTTGTTCTTTGCTGAGCAAAAGCTTATTAATTTCATGTAATCCCATTTGTCAATTCTTACTATTGTTTCCTGATCTATTGGGGTCATATTCAAAAAGTCCTTGCCTATTTGTATGTCTTGAAATGTTTTCCCTGTTTTCCTCTAGCAGTTTCAAAGTTTCACATTTTACATTAAGGTTTTTGATCCATTTTGAACTGGTTTTTGTACAAGGTGCGAGAAAGTGATCTATTTTCAGTCTTCTATATGTAGATATTCAGTACTCCCAACACCATTTGTTGAAGAGGATGTCTTTCTGAAACTTATATTTTTGGTACTTTTGTCAAATATCAGGGGGCTGTAGCTGCATGGGTTTATTTCTGGATCCTCTATTCTATTCCACTGGCCTACATTTCTGTTTTAGTGCCAGTACCATGCAGTTTTTGTTAGTAAACCTTTGAGTTATAATTTGAAATCAGGAATTGTGACCTCCTGCATTTCTCCTTCTGCCTAGGACAGCTTTAATGATTCAAGGTCTTCTGTTTCCGTATGTTTTACAGGATTCTTTTCTCTATTTCTGTGAAGAATGTAATTGGGATTTCCATGAAGATTGCATTAAATCTGTAAATTACTTTTGGTAATATGGTTATTTTCACAATATTAATTCTTCCAGTCCATGAGCATGGGAGATCTTTCTACCCTCTGGTGTCTTCTTCAATTTCTTTGCTTTCTGTTTTAAAGTTTTCATTGTAGAGGTTTTTCACCTGCTCAGTTAGATTTCTTCCCAGGTAATTTATTTGCTTTGAAGCTATTGTCAATGTGATTGCTTTCCTTCTTTCCTTCTCTGTCTGTTCATAATTGGTATCAAGAACAGAAACTGATTTTTGTACATTAATTTTGTATCTTGCTACTTTGCTGAAAGTGTTTATTAGCTCTAAGAATTTTCTTGTGGAGTCTTTAGGGTATTTGAAATATAGGATCATGTCATCTGCAAATAGGGATAATTTGACTTCTTCTTTTCCTATTTGGTTTCCTTTTATTTCTTTCTCTTGTCTTACTGGTGTGGCTAATACTTCAATTACTACATTTAATAGTAGTGAGGACAGAGGACAGCCTTGTCTTGTTCCTGATTTTAGGGGAAATGCTTTCAATTTTTCCCCATTTAGTATGATGTTGGTTATACGTTTTTCATATATTTCCTTTATTATGTTGAGATATGTTCCTTTAATTCCTAGTTTCTTCAAGGCTTTTATCATAAAAGGATGTTGACCTTTGTCAAAGGGCTTTACTGCATCTGTTGATAGGATTATGTATTTCTGTTTCTGAATCTATTTGTATGTTGTTGTTGTTGTTGTTAGGTGCTGTTGAGTCGAGTCCGACTCATAGTGGCCCTATGTACAGCAGATCGAAACACTTGCCCAATTCTGTGCCAGGCAAACGATCTTATTTATGCTTAAGCCCATTGTTGCAGGCACTGTGTCAATCCATCTGGTGGAAGTTTTCCTCTTTTGCGTTGACCTGCCACTCTTCCAAACATGATGTCCTTCTCCAGGGATTGTTCTCTCCTGACTACATGTCCAAAATATGTAAGACGCAGTTTGGCCATTCTTGCTTCCAAGCAGCACTCTAGTTGTACTTCTAGGACAGATGTGTAGGTTCTTTTGGCAGTCCATGGTATATTCAATAGATGTCTCCAGCACCACAATTCAAAAGCATCAATTCTTTTTCTGTCTCTCTTGTTCAATGTCCAGCTTTCACAACCATATGATGCCACTGAAAATACCATGGCATGAGTCAGATGCACCTTCGTCTTCAATGTGACATCTTTGCTTTTCAATACTCTAAAGAGATCT